>JACEGR010003906.1:0-96111 GCA_014170235.1 Listronotus bonariensis | reverse complement strand
ACTTTACTAACTGCTTGTTATCTGATAAACAATCTCTTTTTCTTTTTTTCTCTCTTCTTTAAATATCAAATTTACCAGTGTTTGTTTTGCATTTCTAGGCGACTCAGCTTGTTTAATGTTTTTATATTATTATTATAAGAGTAACCTAGAAAATTGTTTGATTTATACTTTTTAAACCTTGACACCTCACGTATATTTTTATGTCCCAAATTTCCCAATGTTAAGTAACCCAATTAAAATTTAAATTTCCCAAAAATGTATATTTTTAAAATTCCTAAAATGTATACTTTTTTTTAAACTAGGTGTTCACAATATATTTATGTTTTTTATGTTCGGAACTATATACGGGGCTCATAAGTGATGGAGGTGCTTAACCCGGTGTAAGGTATCCAATAAATTGGACTTTAAATTTATTTTTACTTTGTGACACTTAAAACAAGTCTTTATACTTGTTTTGCGTTAACTAAAGTATTAATTAAATTAGAAAATGCTTTGAATTAAAAACTTAGTTGCTTTATATCAACTCTTTTAATTAATTTAAAAAACTTCGTAATGAAAATACAGCAGACGAAATTATTTATTTAAAATCAGGACAAATATCCAAAACAAACATTATAACATTTGTATACTCATTAAAAAAACTAAATTAAATATATTTGAGGTTTATTTTACTTAAATCGTTAATTTAATTTTAAAGTGTTTAATTTAACCAGATCATTGATAAGTACCGTAGGGCATATTAATTAAAAACTGGTGATAACTTTTGGGCAAATAAAAACTGGTTAGTTGCAGTTAAAAAAAAGTCTTGAATATTTTGAACAAACAAAGAGGGATGTTTAGGGTATCTCAAGTTACACTGTATAGGGATGCATAAGTGTGGCACTACGTGTTTCTCCATTGGGAGCTGCAAGAGGAGGAACTATACTGGCTGATTTCTCGTAGAAGAAACTATAGAAAGACAGAAAGAAAGTGATAAATCTCTTACAACACGGCGATGGAAAAGAAAAAGTAACCTTTCTGTAGGCGACATATCAAAAGTTAATAGGACGAATAGCTCTTCTTTATCTTCTTTAAATGCTAAGAGTTCTGGGAGATTTAATTCCACAGACATAAAAACCATCCTTCAAAGAGTATTAAATTTGGATTACATACAAAGGAGAGGAAAGTGACCAAATATGTTTTTACAAATAAATTATATAAACAATATAAATAAAAAACTTTTATCCAACACTTACATATAATATCTACATAATTGATTAGATTTTGAGGATATAAAGTGTACTATAAGTCACTAGTGAGCTAAAGTACCCTTTAGCTCACTAGTGAATTATAGACTTTGTTGCTGGTGTTGACAATGACAAGTAACAAATAATGGATGACGTTTTCAAATTATTTTCGATATTAAAAACGATTTATACGAAAGTGTTGGATAAAATTTTGTATTAGACACGTGAGTTATTACATATAAGTCACTTAAGAAAATTACCTCTCTCGCCCTTCGGGCTCGAGAGTTAAACTTTTCTTGCGTGACTTATATGTAATATAACTCACTTATCTAATAAATAACTATTTGTAGTTTTTATTAACAATCATACATTTGTCCTTTATTTTGTAAAAATTTTAAGTTACATTGGTCAATTCTAGTAAAGATTTTTAAAAAAACCTAAAAAATGATAAAGGTATCCAAATATAGAATACTTTAAACACCATTAAAAGTTAAACCTATTTAACAAAAAACTTTTTGGAAACTTTGGTATAAAATAAAAAGCAAAAAAATTATTTGAAAAATCACAGATCCAGGCGTCAGACTCTGGATCCAGCGCAGTTATTGTGCCCAGAGCCCAACGCTGTGGGTGTCTTAAGCGAGGTTGACTCGCAATACGAGGGAGGAAGGAGATATTTCCGCAGGCAGCAGATTCCACCATCCAGATACACTAGGGATAAAAGAACGAACAAAGTGGGCAGTTCGGGGTCTGTCCAGTTGGACCGTATAAGGATGCATACGTGCGGCACAACGAGTTACTCTATTGGGAACCGCCATAAGTGAAGGAACTATACTGGATAATTCCTCAGAGCAGAAGCCATAGAAGTGCCTATAAAAAGCAATAAATCTCCTCACACGCCGACGATAAGCGAGAGAAAGAAGCCTTTCTGTAAGCGAAGGTTGATTTATGATACAAACAGCCCTTTTTGACTTGATGTTTGTCTTCTAATTCTTTTCTTGCTCTATCAGAAGCTTTTTAAAGGATCAAAGAACCCAGTTATGGAATAGTCAATATTTGGGTACTATGATCTGTCCATATTTGGATTTTTCGACGACTTTAAACTAATTTTTATATTTATTTATTTAAGAAAGAAATAAAATTAAATACCGTTAAAACTTACAAGAGAATATCTGAACTATCTTTAAAAGTTATAAAAACAGTATTTTGTGCACTTTTTTGTACAAAAAATACGTATTTTTAAAATACCATAAAAAAAAGTGATTAAACAAAACGTTACTACAGTGACGAAAGGGCTTGCACTAGTGGCATCTTAACTCTTCTACTCGCGAATTGGCATAAAAAAGAGACCAACCCCTCTAATTGCGTGTGTGAGTTTCCGTTTAGGAGAAATGCCGGTATTTCATATTAGGAATACTATTCCATATTTAGTCACTTTCCTCTACAGATTAAAAAAGTCGGTAATTTTCTAGAAACCTGCGGCAACTCCGATTTTGACGAAATTTGTTATAGGGGTTTTGGGGCGCTGATCACGAATCTGAAAGAATTTTTTGGCGGAAACGTTTCGTTCTTCATCAGACTTGAAATTTAAACTTATCCTATTTTTACAATATTCCCCCTTCTTTTTGCACACAATTTATGATAAAGCTATTTTACATTATTTTTGCATTAAAGTGCATAACTATAGTTTGAATCATTTCAATCCCAGTGTGCCATCCTATGTGTATGTATGGTTGCCGCATTATCAAAGAAAAGCCACGCAATTTAATGCAAAAATAATGTAAAAACGTAGAATAACGGAATTTTAAAAGATAAAAATCAAATATTGTCTGACACTTTAGCTTTAAATCAAGAATTATGTGCAAAAAGAAGGGGAATATAGTGAAAATAAGCTTAGTTCAAATTTGAACTTTGATGATGAATATCTCGAGAACAAAACGTTTCCGCCAAAAATTCAGATTCGTGATCAGCGCCCCATAAAACCCCCGTATATCATTTTTTTTAAATCGGAGTTGCCGCAGGTTTCTAGAAAATTACCAAAAAGTCACCTTATTTTTATACGCTTTTTCCGTTACGACAGTATTCGAATACTAACAATATCGGTATTTGAATACTTTCAATCACTGTATTCTAATACTGCTATCCACATTTCGGTATTCGAATACTCGGTAGGTATGCCATAATTTGAATACTTAAAAAATGTATTCGTTGAATACTGGAAAAATATTCAAAGACTACCATTGAAAAACGTTATTCTAAATACAAAATCCCGAAGACTGACCAAAAAGCATTCGGCCGAATACCAAACACACAGATCAATTAAAATACTATTTGAATACCAGCTAAATGTATCCTGTATACGATTTAAAGTACCGAGTACTCGAATACTACCCAACTCTGTTTGGGTGGTTACTTAAACACATAAGGATAGTAATATGTTTATTCGTCTCTACACGCCACCACTGCTTGCTTTCTAAATAGAGGTATTATTTTATTTCTTCTTTGGGCTCTCCAATAAAATAATCTATACAAGTAAGATTCATAGAGAGTTTAAAGAGTCCACTTTATATAAAAATTATTATACTTGGAAATAAAGCAAATAGTACGGTTCTCCATTTGGGTTTATAGAAAATTACCGCCATGGGACAATTAGCAGAATTTACCCTCGAGCAATTTAAATCACAGTTAAATTGGTCTCGCCTGCAAGTTTAAAGCTAATTATGGTGCGTTTTGCTCGAGGCGAGACTGGGGTTGTTTTAAAGTTGTTTAATCACCGACTTTTTGCAAAAGGTAGTTAGTGTATTGCAAAAAACAGTAAACTTGATTTAATTGAAATAAATTCATTCACTGTTTAGTAAGGAAAAGCTTACAAAGAAAAAAATAATGTACAATATCAATTTACGTATCATTTTCTTAATATGTGCTCCATTTTTTACTTTTGTTAGTATATAGTAAAGCAGCTTTCAAAATTAAACCACATCGCGAACAGTATCACGTCTCAAACCACGTTGCGAACAAAATCTCGCCACAGCTTTCGTTGCGGGGAACAGCGATTTGAACCTCGCACTGCAACCATTTATGCCATCCATACTGTACGAATATTTAGTTTTTCCTCAGTGGTCAATTTAACTTTATTTGTACAACGACCTGCAACCGTATCACGTTGCAAATATATCTGGACGTCGGAACGAAGGCCGTCCCAAACCTGATATGTGTTGCAGTTTGAGGTTCGCCCTGATTCACAGCTTTTCGGTAAATTAATATCAAACGAATTAGTGCGTGACGGCGTCGCGACTACGTACGCTGCATCAAACCTCGCACAGCAACCATTTATGCGGTCATTTAGAACCAACCAGAACTAACTTTAGTTACCTTCTTCTAATTTTAGTCGTCACCTCCTAATTTTAGTCGCCACCAACTAATTTTAGTCACTACTTCCTAATTTTAATCGCCACCTTCTAATTTAAGTCACTACTTTCTAATATTGCGTATGGGTTCAATTTTAATTTTCTTTTTCTAAATATTCATAAATTAAGTCCTCTGATAAAATTTGATAATCAAAAAATTTTGCCTATTTAAGTTACCAGCTGCTATAGCTCTTGCAGCGCTTTTTCGGCGTAAAAATTAGCAATAAATTCACGAGGATTCTTATTTTTACTATTAAATATTTATAAATACAGCCTTGTGATTAATTTTAAAAGTCAAAAAATGTTGCTTTCATATTCATTACGCTATTAAACATTCTGCGGCGCTTCCTTGGTGTAAAAATTTGCAATAAATTTACGAATAGCTTAGTTTAGTTTTCTTTTTCTCTCAACTTTAGTCGCAACCTCCTTATTTCAGTTACCGCTTCCTAATTTTAGTTGCTACCTCCTAATTTCAGTTACCGCTTCCTAATTTTAGTCGCCATACCCTAATTTTAATCGCCACCTCCTAATTTTAGTTGCAACGTTCTAATTTCAACCGCCACCTCCTAATTTTAGCCGCCACTTCCTAATTTTAGTTGCTACCTCCTAATTTCAGTTACCGCTTCCTAATTTTAGTCGCCATATCCTAATTTTAATTGCCACCTCCTAATTTTAGTTGCCACGTTCTAATTTCAGCCGCCACCTTCTAATTTTAGCCGCCACCTCCTAATTTTAGTCACCACCTTCAATTTGACGAATGGCCACTCTATGTTTGTTTTCATAGAAGCCGGTTCTAGGATAAAAACTTTGTACAAATGGAATTGGATTATTTCCCAAAATGACAAAAAAAAATCGAACTGCAAATCTTTCCGACTGAGTGATGTTTGGATTGGATGTGTCTGACTATACCGATACTGATACTGACTATACAACCCGTCGTTACGAGAAGCATAGTCTGTGTGCTGCTTAACCTTTGTTTGTTAAAAAATTTTACTGATTTTTATATCTGTTTCATTTATCTAAAGACTATAAGGGCATGCAAAAAGGTTATTTCTTAGATATTAACCAGCAATTCTCAAATTTAATATACAAGAGAGGAAGTAAATATCCGAGGGCAAGAAACTCCGGAAATGACCCGGAAAAGGGCATGCAGAAGTTAGGACCCAACAAGTTTTGGGTTTAAGAGATTACGGCTTAAAGCGGATTATTTCGTCTCTGCCTCAAGTGAAATTTTAGGTAATTGGTTCTTATAACACTATAACATTGTCTAATGCCTCATTGTTAATTAAATTTAGTAAGACTGAAAGAAATGTTTTTTTAGGTGATTTTGTTTTTTGAAAAAAAAATAATTAAAGTAAAAAATATTGGTTTGCTTTTCTTTGCTAAAATAGTATACAGTGCTTGTCTAAAGTAAAGATTCCCCTCCTAACTTTTGAATTGTTTTGTATTTTTTCATAAAAATTTAAGATTTTAGTAAGACTTCTTCGTGGCGCAGTGGACACAGCCTTGATCTTCAAAGCCAGAAGTCACTCGGTTCTGATTTCCAGCGGGGAGACATATTAAGGAAGTTTTTAAAAAATAACGAATTGGTGGCACTACCGCGTTGTCTAAAAGGTGCTGTGAAATGCATAACTGCATGTTTCAGTGCTTGGAGAACGTTGACGGAACAGAGGAAAAGAGGGGTTAAACATCTAATAACCCGACACCCATGGTACTCTAGTATTTAGGCATAGACCTTTGTGGGATGTCAAAAGATAAAAAAAGACACTATAAACCAGAGTTAAGGCAAGAAATGACAGATATAAATGTCAAAGTGAGAATTGGTTGCCATTTAAAAAAAAAATATATGGGAAGGGGGTCTTGTGGCACATCATTTTAAAGCCCCTTACAATTACTTCATTTCCCCAAAATATAAAGTCAATACCTTTACCTACGACAAAATTTCCTGAATACCTGATCTGGATGGCCATATTTCCAAAACTAATAAAGTTGGATACACCAAATGTGGTATTTTCTTAAAGGTTATTTTAATATCTTTTTAATGGTCATATAATATATGGTGTGCGTCATTAAAAAATCTATGGCTTTTGTTCCACTCTGCATATTATCACCAATATCACCATTAAATAGATTTTTAAAAGAGATTTAAGAAAAACCACATTAAGTGTATCTAACTTTATTAGTTTCGTAAATATGACCATCCAAATGAGGTATTCAGGTAATTTTCGCCAGTTGTACTGGGTAGAGGTATTGACCTAATATTCTGAAGTTATAGAGTACTTATTGTCAGGAATATTTTGACAGCTCTACCGCTTTCGGTTATACCGGAAGGCATTGTCAACTTTCTTATTTTAAATGAAACACCCTATATATTATTTATTTTCAAACACGCTTTTATTAGCTTGGCATGTATGTATGTATGTATGTATGTAACGGAATCTTTAAGCTTAATTTTCACCAACTTCCAGCAATTCGATTTCTTTGAAACTTTGCACACGTATCAAGGACCTATGACAATGCAATAATCTGCAAACAGTATCCCGTTATCCTGATTAGGATCACCAGGATTAATAAATTCCTTTATAGATTTTCTGTAGGAGAGTAACAGAGAAAGAGCTAGTGCGCGATATGCGCATGCGTGCAGTTTTGGACGTACTCTCAGCATAAGGCTGACAGAATCTTGTTCGAAGTAGTTGCGTTCTGAAACCCCATGCAACAGTGAAGCTTTAAATGAAATGATTAGATTACGAAATAGTTCGTGAAACATTTCAATATCACATGTCCGCAGAAAACTAATTGATATATCGAACTAAAAAATGAAAAATAAAAACTAGTTTAAAAAAACACGCTTTTTATATGCAACCGAACTAAAAATTAGAAAATAATTTTTCATTACAATGAGTCTGTATTACAGTAATAAAAGGTCAAACAATGAATCATAATTATATACCTCAGAATAGAATTATAATAAAATTTAAGATAATAAAAGAATAATTCACTTCAGAATAAAAGCGTGGGGTGCTTAATATATTAAATGTTATAATTATTTCATTTGTAAATATCTATGAGGGAAAAGTTATGAAAAAATAGTAAAATGCACCCCACGCTTTTTACTCTGAAGTGAATTATTCTGTTATTATCTTAAATTTTATTATTATTCTATTTTGAGGTATATAATTATGATTCATTGTTTGACCTTTTATTACTGTAATACAAACTCTTTGTAATGAAAAATTATTTTCTAATTTTTAGTTCGGTTGCACATAAAAGCGTGTTTTTTTAGTTTTTTTAAACTATAATTTATTAGATTCTGCTTAAAGTTCTAAACATAATTTATTTAATAGGTATTTTTTTATTTTCAGAGCCTACCTAGCAAAAACAAATATTCAAAGCGGAAATACTGGCGGTACTTGATTTTTTCCTAAAAGTTATTCTTTGGGCGCCATTTTAAAATGAAGCACCCCGTATGATATATCATTAAAAGAGAATTTTATAAAAAATACAAATATGGAAAAAATAGGGCACTTGTATTTAAAATAAAAGTTAATGGTACTTCCCGGTTAAACCGGAAGTGATTTTAAGGATGTGACTATGTTAAAAAATGTAAAATCCTGTCTCACCCGGTATAGTTAAATTTATAATCAAGCAAAATATTTTGCTTTAAATACAATCAAAATAAATTAACCCTTTATTTACAAAAACTAACTTAAATAATAAGTTTTTAAATCTTCTCCTATCCAAAATCAATTTTCTATCTCCGAATAATACATCATCACCCAGCAGGAGAAAAATCGTAAAATTCCCGTAATTCTGCTGTGTCCGCAGGAAATTACGTCGCAGTCCTCGCAGGAGCGCATTAAAGCCAATTAATTAATCGTAATTTGTTGTTACTTGTCGTTGGCGAAAATCCTGCAGCGCGGGACGCTTTGCAGGAAAAATGGTATTAGTGGAGATGAATATGCGGTCTGCTGTGATGATTTATAAGTTAATATAGCTTTAATAAATAATTATACTAGGTAATTCTAGAATAGATAATTGGATACAGTGTTGTATTATTTCTGAATCTACAACGGCCTTATAACAAATTCTATTGAAAGAAATATTAAAGATATTTAAAAACCCTTAACGTATTTTACTTTTTTCTTTTACCGAGCAGGAAAGTCAAGTGCGGAATAGTATATTTTCTAAGTAGTGCTGAAAGTGTCACTTTTCCGCACGCACACTGCAGTCATGTGCGGAAAAGGCACTTCTGGAACGTGTTAGGAACGGTATTTTTCTACGAGCGTAAGGAAAAATAAAAATCATATTATTTTTTTTTTCAATTTTGACACAATGCTACCTAATATCCTACTTGTACGTTTAATATTAATGGTAAATGTACAGTTTGTGGCATCCGAAATAGTGGGAAAAGTGAATTTTTCCGAACTAAAATGCGTGCGGAAAAGTGAACTTTACGGACGCAAGTCAAAATCATTCTTTGAAAACTAAAATTCATGTGAAAAATACAATTTTTCGCACAAGAGTAGTAAAAGGTGTTTGATCTTGGAAGCCCTATGCTTCTTACTAACATAAATAAGTTATGGGTTATAGCAGCTCCCAAAAGCTCGGATTTCTCTCCTAAGCCAATAAATATTTCTTCTCTTTCAATTTGTATGCCTGGTATATCAAACCTAACCCTTCATAGGACACTGTTCCTATATCTTGAATATCCTCTTTTTGTTTGACCTCCGGACAGTGCAGACGTGCGTAGAGGACTACAAAGTTCTTCCCGAAGTGGCGGCTAGAGGTGTCGTACGAACGTTTTTTACCTTCGGGGATCAAGGAAAGATTCACGCTAAATTGACGGCATCTTTCTCCTGGATCTAAGCGCTGTGAGCAAAGATTCCTATAAGCTGATGGTATCCTGTTTGGTGGTGAACACGAGGTATTTCTCAAATGGCGGGAAATAGATGGGCGTGCCATGGGAACTGTCAGTAGTGAAAGTGAAGGTTATACGTAACACCAGTAGCAGATCTTGGTTTGACAGCCGACAATTTATGCATTGCATCGATTGTTGAATTATTTGTTTTCTTTTTGGAATTTCTGGGAGCTACGAGCTCGATTATCCAAATTTTCCGCCGACGAAGCCCTGGAAAGCATAGTCCGGAAGGGGAGAGTGGTGGATTGGACCTAAAGGGACCAAAATCAAGAAAAAAAAATAGAAATAGAATAGAATCTTGAATATCCAACAATTCCTTGATTTAAAAAAAAACAGTTTTCTTTAATAATTATTTGGTTGTCAATTATTTAGTAGAAATAAACATTTTCAATCAGCTTCCCATAAAACAGAATAAAGCTTCCCTGTCATTCATCCCTTTACCGTTTATAGTTTTTTGTTACATCCCTTAAGACACCTACGATATGTTTGTGCATAAATTTTTAGCCTTCATAAATTTATCCAAGGTAAAAAAATAGCCGCAGAAATTATGTTGGTAAACAATATATTTTATTTATCACCATGTACACAATCTTGACATTTCTAACTTTTTAAACACTGAAAGTATCAGATTTCTAACTTTCATCTCTTGTGACAAAAGTTAACTTTCCTCCCGTGGGCCGGAAGTAAAATTAAGTAAAAGTAACCCTAGCAACCAATGTCATTTAAAATTAAAAATTTACCAACTTGACATCTTGTTTAGCATTTGAACAACTCTATGACATCTATAAGCACCATAAATGTCTGGTGGCGTAATTTTTTAACAAATTAAATATCATTTTGTTAGATTAACACATTTTTGATTAAAAAAAATCAAAAAAGTTAATAGGACTGTAAATAAAATAGTATACAAACCCCTGAAACACTTTTCACCTCGGCTTGTAATATACTATTTACCATAATTTGTGGTTTTATGGTTCACCACTTTTACAGGAATTTTTCAAACATTTTGATTTGGAATCATTCTGTAAAAAGATGCTCGCTGATTTTTTAAAACATAATGTTGCGTAAGTATTTGGAAATAATTTAAGAAAAATTATAGATAACAAATAAGTAAATTTCCCAATAACCCTTTTTAGTACTGCTGCTCCACTATTTTGCAGGACGAAAATTAAATGTGACTGGATTAGCCAGTTCCAGTAGGGAATTAGCTTAGAAGGAATTTTCTTTAGAAACGGTATAAAATGATTTGTTGGTATAGAAAATAAAGGGCTAAACAATACAATGATGTATACCACCACTGAGAAACTTGTATTTGGTTGTCTTATAAGGAAATCCCCAGATCAAGTTTAATACCTGAAGGAGCAATACACAAAAAAGGATTTTAGACATATTTTATAATTTTTACACTACAAGAAATATTTAAAAACATATATTTGTGTTACATTTTCAACAAAGCTTAAAAACAAATGAGTTATCTTTCAGATACTATTATGAAGAGAGCTTAAATATGACTATTTTATTATTCTGTTTAATCTTTAAAGCTCTATTTTATTTTTAATTTTTGCTTACTGTATTAAAATCGTGATCTGTACAGGAGGTTTCCTAACTACGGTACAAAACTTTAGGATGTAATTTCTCATGTCTTTTTATGAAAATAAATGGCTATGAACATATGTCCGTAAATGCTTCTTTTCTGAGATACAGGCTGGTAAGCTGATTGGATGAAATTTGGTAAATCTATTTAAAGTAATAAGGCGGTTGTAAAGCTTTACCTAGATTAATATTATTGAGCCCAGTGGCGTGTTAGTGGGCAGCACAGCTAATATTAATGAACAAAAAAGTACGCCATTGACTTTTGTGAAGTTTAATAATTTTTCCGTTTAGGCAATAAAAAATGCAACTTTTTAGTCTTTTGTATTTTTTTATCTCGCTTTGTTTTTAATAGAAAAAAACATTAAGCTTTTATAATGGAACCTCAAAGTAATCCATGAACAGCATAAAATGAAATCTAAAATTTTCAATAAAATACTGAACTGCTTATTTATTTTAGAGGCAAATAATTGTTTATTTTTGTTTTTTTACCATATTGTCTATGGGTACTTATTAGAAGAAATGAAAGTGGCTATAATTTTTTCGCAAAAACGAAGCTAAGATATGAAGAGAAAATACAAAGGACTAAAAGTTGCATTTTTAATTAGCTTAATAAGAAAAAAATATGAAAACTTTATAAAAGTCAGTGGCGTACTTTTTTATAAATAATATGGGTAGTGGTGCCCACTGAGGACGGCACTAGCACCCATTAATGTAAAATATATATATTAATAAAAGGTAAAGTTCTTTGGGCATAGAGGCTCATTAATGACTGTAAAAATAAATAAATAAATAATAACCTGTAAGAATTCGGCTACCATGGTTGGTTGTTTAAAAATTACGGAGTCTCAAAAGAAAATGGAATACCCCGGGCTCGACCAAGACGGCGACACGTGTTTCGTCTTCGTTAAGACTTGTCATAGCCGCTTCAGGTCGATAGACACCTTGATGATGCCCCGATTGACTATAAATATTCTTTCTGTATCCCAGAACTAACAAATATAGACAACCGGTGCCATCTCACCAAGAAATTAAAAACCACCAGCCATGGCATCGAGAGGTTAAAGGTGGTAGGTAAAAAGTGCGCCATCTAGTTGTATATGGCAAAAGTTAGAGTATGCAACATTCTGTTAAGCCAACAAACCATAAGACTTCAACACCCTGTATCTCAGAATGAAGTCCGGTATGTGCTTGTAGGAACTTTTTCATAAAATACATACGGAAATGAAGTTTCGTTACGTAGTTAGGAAACCTATATTATTATAAAAGTTGGCACGAACATCAAATTTAGTCGACCAACCAATTATAACCAAAATAAAACTTTATTTACCACTGCGTTTAGGCGGGTACAAATGAACTTGGTGTTGAAGTTTAAGTTCATATAATTACCTTTAAAGTTGTCACCAAGTTCTGTCATTTAAAACCAACTATTGACGCGGTTAAAACCGTTAAAATTTCTGTTACTGGCCTAAATTGGATAAAAACACCATGTTTAGATTTCGGACAAAAAACTCTTTTGATCAACTAACTCCTATTATTTCTGTTTATACACTTTTATTTCAATGTGCGCAAAACTACGTGAGAAGCTGGTTTTAAAAAATTATTTCTATTTTTAAAACCATGACATATTCTTTAATAATATTTTAAATAAAACACAAATTGATATTTGTATCAACAGCCTATTAAAGCCAAAGTTTTCCTGCAAGATCAAAGCAAGAAATACTGCAATTTTTAGCGTGAATTTTCTTTGACAAGTGTCATTTAAACTGGGCTCGATTGCAAAGCTTGGTAGTTTGCGAAAGTCTGCAAGCTATCGTCACTCAAGTTTTCAGATTTTTGTGTAAAATTCTAAAACAGTGACAAGTTTTCTTGCTTTTTGTTTTTATTTGCTAAAATGTTTTAAATCAGGGTAATATACACCGTGTCCACGGATGGACTAAACCATACCTGTACAAATTTTTATTTTTTCAAATTTTCAAAAAGGTTATTTTTTTATAAAATTTTTTGCTTTGTCTAAAATCCTACAAGCCATAATAAAAATTACCCCATGATATACAGGGTGCTTGAAAATCGAGAAGAAATATTACACTCAAAAATAAAAATAAAACTAAAAATATATACTAAAAAGTATTCTTGACAAGCTGTCAAAATCATTATACAGAAATTAAAAGAGAGCTAAAGGTCCTTACTGCTTGTCATTTCCTTGCACTGCAAGGTAGCATCCGTCGGAACACTGTCCTATCTGGCGATGCAGATTTTCACACCTAGCCAAAGGTTATTCTTCGGAGTTTGTTGAGCTCACCAACCGCATACCGGTTTCGAACTATTTTGACTCTCATCAGTACGGTGTAGGCGATAACAAAAAATGTTTTTAAGAAATAGAAATTATAATAAACCACTTTTACTTTTTATTTCGTCGCTGGAATATTTAATTGCAAAAAATGAACAAAAATTCATATTGCTATCATAGTCATATCACAGCTAGATACACCCTACGCAGGCAGATTCCGCCTTCTTATAGCGCAATTTTGGCCTATCGAACGCCGGCTGGCTCACGTAAAGCTTTAATTTTTCTTTTTAATATTTGGTATGGCTAAGGAGGCTACTTTTTGACGTAAAACTGATAGTTGAAACAGGAGGTCTTGTGGCATATCATTTTAAAGCTACTGACGAGTAATTTATAACCCTAGATATAAAGTCAATATCTTTACCCATAACAGCATAGCGAAACATTAAAAATTACCCAGATTTATGATTTGGATGGGGCATATTTCCGAAACTAAAAAGTTAGATGTACTTAATACGGTATTTTTTAAAGATCTATTTTAGTGGTAAATAAAGATACACGGTGCTTCATTAGAAAACCTTTTTGTGGTACCTTGTATAATATTATCCAGTATCACCACTGGAAGATAATTAAAAGGGCTTTAAGAAATACCATATTAAGTACTTCTAACTTTATTAGTTTCGGAAATATGCATCAAAATCAGAAATTTAGGTAATTATTAAAGTACCGCCATTTTGTAATAGGTGAAGATATTAACTTTATATTCAAGGGTAACGAAGTACTCGCCAGGAGCTTTAAAATGATATACCACAGGACCCTTTTCTAAGATGGCGCCCATCCGCCATCTTCATTGTTGACAACTATAAATTTTTACGTTAAAAAGTAGTTTATATTCTTCCATTATCCATACCCAAATTTTATAAAGAAAAAAAATTAAGGGTACAAAGTTAGCAGGGTGGACTATTTTACGTGCACACTGCGCATTTCGTAAGTATATTAGGGACTAAGCTTTACGCGAGCCAGCCGGCGTTCAATAGGCTAAATATGTCTTAATAAGACTATTTTATTGCCTCACCACTTTTTTGGTATGGATAATTCAATAACAGAATAATCAGGCTTTAATAAAAATATAATTGATGATAGCTTTGAAAAATTTATTGTATGACAAACGATTTTTAAATTACTTGATTTTAAAAATGTATATGTCGAAGGCAAATGGCTTCTGCCTAGGCAAATGCCTTCTGCCTGGGCAAAGGACTTCATGAACATTTTTTGAAAGCCATTTGCCTAGGTAAATTGCATTTGCCGTAGTCTTTGTAAGGCAAATGACTGTAATATATTTAATAACATATTAGGCGTACAGTGTGTTTTACAGACTACAGTAAAACGCAAAAGCACGTGTAATTTAATTTGTTCGAAGCGCTATAGACGGTCATACAAAACTGTCACACTGGGGTGGTCATAGTTAGTTTTGGTTAGTTAAATATTTTTCTTATTTGCTTTATTAAGAAATAAAAAAAGACTATAACTAACCAGAACTAACCATGACCCTCCCAATGTGGCAGTTTTGCATGACCATCTGGTTTTGCAAATATTTCTGTTTTCATTTGCCTAAATATTGCTTAGGCAAATCAGAATCTAATGGTATTTGACTAAGCAAATAGCATTTGCCTAAGCAAATGGCATTTAAAAATAAAAATACACCATTTGCCTAGGCCATTTGCATAAAACAACCATTTGCCTGCGACATATATCGTCGGTACGATTGCCAAACCTGATATGTGCCACAGAATAAGCATGTCACATATCAGATTTGAGACGCACACCGACGATATATTTTATACCATCGCTAGTTTATCAGATTATGAGAAGATAAACAAGCCACTTTGTGTACACAAATTTAACCCCTCTTGACATATTCACTTCCTGAGAGTTTGATCCGGTATAGGTCATTTGCTCTATGTTTTACATCCGTTCTTAACAAACCCCTTATGCGATATCACATAACGAAACTCTACGCCTATACTATAACCCTTATTATATATATTTCCCAAACATCATTTTCTGCTTGATACCTCCATAACACTCTAAAAACACAATGGAAAATATGTCAACACAATTTTCATTGTTATGGCATTATATTTGGTTTATTTCAGGGTCTTTGTACAAGAATGTCCACAAAGGTTACGTTTGAAAAACTTGACAGAAATGTTGATTAATAATTATGGGATTTATTTGTTTGATATATTCAGTATCTTTTAATTAATTTGAACAGCGTACAGGGTGGCACTTTTTCGTTGACCTTGCAGGGTATAGCGAAAACTATAAAAGATGGAACAAATCTGATTTAGATACTCGATTTTGATTTTTAGAACAAATTTAATGGTGACATTAAATTATAGCTAACTTTATTCGTTTTGAAGATACAGAGTACAGACTGTTTTTCAAATTTTGTCAAGTTGCCCAGGCACTTGTGACTCGCTTGATATTGAAGATGAAAAGAAAAGTTTAAGAATTTTTACGTAGCGTACCAATATTTTTCATTGTCTTTTATTTTAAAGCTGTAACACAACACTGTTTATTTCTAATGGAACACCGTGTATATCATCAGTTAAGAGTGTCTTTAAAGGCTGCAAAAAACCTTTCAACTGATGGTAAAGTATACAGGGTGTAAAAAATTGTAACTTTGAAAATAAAAGTCAATGAAAAAATATAGGTACGCCCATAAATTCTAGGTAAAAATCCTCAAACTTTTCTAGTTACATTTTTGTTCTATCTCTAATATCAAGCGAGTTACAAGTGCCTGGCCAAATTGATAACATTTCAAGAACACTCTGTATCTCTAAAACAAATCAAATTTATCATTAATTTTGTTTTTAAAATTTTAAACTGAGATTGTGTCAATCAGATTTGTTCTATCTCAGTTTTTACACCGCAAGGTCAATGAAAGCCACTCTATACAGGGTTTGGTTTATATTCTTCCATTCACCTACAACGATACCAAAAAAAAGAAAAAAACTTGTTGGATAAAAGTTTTTAGTTCTTTTTTATCTTTAAGCATAATAAAGAAAGAAATAAGCACTAAAAGTTTAAAAACATGATATGATGGAAAGCTTTTTTAAATAGAACACCCTGTATATTATGTCACCATTTAAAAGGTCTTTAAAAGAGCTTTAAAAAAATGGCATATGTGATATATCTATCTTTAATCGTTTCGGAAATATGGCTACCTAAATGTAAAAAGTATTGGATACATTTTCCACTATACGTAACGGCACTAAGCTTAGTGCTAACAGCTTAGTCCTATAGATATAATGGAAATTATATCCAGGATTTAAATGACCATATTTCAGAAACTATTAATGATAGATATATCAAAAAGGTGGTATTTTTAAGCCCTTTTAGAGACCTTTGTAATAGTGAAATAATATACAGAGCATTCCATTAAAAAGAAATACTTCTTTATTTTTCTTAACTTTTTGATATTTATTTGTTTCTTTTGTTATGCTTAAAAAAATACATAAAAACCATAAATATATATAATATGGGAAGTTTTTTTCTATCTTTTTTTTTTGGTTATTGTTATAAGTGGGAGTCGAAATATAAATAAATAAATGTACAAAATTGTACTCATAAAAATCTTTTAAAACTCTACTAGAGCATTGCCAATCTTTGTAACATCATGTGAAATATATTGACGAAAAGGAAATTTAGGCATAAAGTAGGGAAATTCACATTGTGGTAAATATTTCGCCTTTGGGCTCTATAAATTTGTAAACATTTTTACCCTGAAAAATCGAAAATCGGAAAATGTAAAATTATGGAAATGGCTGAAGCTTTTTTAATATATTCTTTACATAAAATAAATCTTTAACAACTCATAAGCCGTTATTTATTAAATTGTTAATAGTACAGTCAATGGGAGCTAGTTACTCTTGTTCATAGATGGAGTATAACGTAATGAACCTAAAAACACAAAATATTTACAAATATGGCGAACGGAAGTGCCGCCATTTTGCGAAAAACGTGTTTGGACCTGTATCTCCGTAACTGTGCACTTGAGGCCCATAATTATAAGAACCTTTATTATAGATAATTAAATTTTATATCTTTTTATTCCATATTTTTTTAGTATCACTTACCGTTCACGATTTATAGGATTATTACTGTTTATTTATTAACTTTTTACCAATATCTTTTTTAATAATCGTTTAAATATTAAATTGATTATAATCAAACTTTAAAGTCGATAAATTTTCATAAATTTTATTTTAACTTTTTTCTAAAATTAATATTTTCGAAGTTACATTGCGTAATCTGAAAAACCATAGTAATACCTGGCCAGTTGTTGGATGACGTGATCAGGCCCAACTGACGTTAACGCTCAGTCACAGGATTTTTGAAACCAACTCGTAATAACTTTGAAAATATTAATTTTGAAAAAAATATAAATAAAAGTTACTAAAAATTTATTGGTTTAAAAGTTTAGTCATTAGCAATTTCTTGTTTGAACAATTATTAGAAGAGATATCGGTAAGAAAGTCAATAAACAAACAATCATTATTTTATTAATCGTGAACGTTAAGCTATACAAAAAATAAATAAAAAACACCAATTTGTAAAAAAATAAACTCCTTGCGAATTTTGCAAGAAAAGAATCTTTTATTTCCTGTACTATAATATCATAGATATTCTTGTAAAGACATGCGTTTCATACCCAACATTATTAGGAACAACGTTATAAACAAAGTCTTAAATGAAAAGTCAATATAATTTAGGTGTATTAAAATAATTATATTGATGTGTTAACAAGTTAACATTGGCGCGTAAATCTGGCAACGTTGACGAGTTAGCATGTCCAATCACTACCTAGATAAAATAAAAACGAATGACTGTGCACGGCAATAGTTTAACAAGAACAGTAAAATACAGGTTTTGCTTGATTTTCTTTGAAATTTAATTTTATTTGGTTGTGATTAAGGGCTGGTAACTAGTACGTATAAAAGTAGTAAACTGGGCCAAAAAAATTACATATTTAAATAAATTTAATAAATACTTTTAAGGGAAATTTGATACGCTACAAAAAGGGCATTTAACATTTTCCAATTAATTTACTCTTTAAAAGTTATTTTACGTTGAATCCAAAAGTAATATCGCGCGAAAGGACTTTTAAAGAAGTGAATTTATCCAAAAATGATCTCATCAAATTTTCTTTAACTGTATTGAATTTATTTAAATATTGATATCTGTAGTAATAACAAAATCCAAACTCCAGAAACACAAATTGAAAAAATAGTTTAATGTTTAAAGCCCGATTACATACAGTGTGGTTCATTAGGTATGCAACAAATGGAAAACTTTTTTATTTGCAATTTGTCAGAAAATTTTGTTCTTTAGAAAAGTTGATGCATGGTCCAAAACTTTATTAGCAGTAGTTAGTTTTATTAAAAGTTAAATGATATACAGGGTAGGTCAAAAAAGCAAAAACTGTTTAAGAGTAAAGTACTCTTATTTTTAAAAATACAACAAATTGTTAAATAAAAAAGTTATTTAAAATCAAAACTTATGCCTAAATACCAACTCATGGCCTTCTATTCAAATTTGCAAAGCGAATTTGTAAAATTGAACTACATTTATATTTTTTTAGCTAACTGCTAACCTCAAGTTTGTTGCAAGGATATTTGAAAGGGCCCTAAAATTATACAAATATGCTTTTTATTAATTTTCATATAATATAAATAATAAAATGCGTATAAAAAATCCTGATTAACCTTATCAAATTTTTATAAAAGTGCTGAACAGAATAAATTTTAAAAAATAATAAATAAATAAAAACTTAAATAGGAGGTCATGATTTGTCACCTTAATAACATATTATATACCTAGGGTAGAAGTGAGCTTTATTTACCGAGCATTTTATATTCTGAGGAGCGTTGCCCAGGGATATAATGTGCGAGGTAAATAATAGCTTTCTCACCCGAGGTAGGTATATATAAAAGTTCACTGCTAACATTGATATATTAACTATTTTAATTTTGGTATTAGTAATTTCCTAACAATTTGTTCAATGTATCGTTATATCAAGTAGACTGGAGCGTGATTCTAATCAGACTAGCTTTATTTATGTAAAAATTTGGCATGTGTCAAAAATTTGATATAAAAATTGTTCTTATTATTAACCTAGGTTTTTTTTATCATTATTTACCTAGGGTGAGAAATATTAACTCTCGTTAGGGGAATGCAGTAAATAGCAGCAAATTATCAGGTTAGCAGTGAAAAAACAATATTTTAGCTATATTTAAAAAAATGCCGATTTTTTTTTGCTAGTCTAATGAAGGGCCAAGAAAAAAGATTAATTAGATCATTTTTATGGTAAGGTACAATTTTTTGTTACTAATTTAGTAAAAAAATTCGTACAAATAATTAGGATAATATAAATATGTTTATGTATCACTTATCTTTATTTTTTCATATAATAAACAAGCATGGATACCATTAAATCAAAATATTGTAAAATAAAAGGGTAACTGTTGTAATAAACAAAAAAATAAACAGATATTAATATTTTAATATTATTTACACCCTATAATTTCCAGTTTCAACCTAAAATAAATACACAAAAATCAAAATATATAGTATGCCGGTCATGATAATTAAATAGGCCGGGATGTTCTTACAGATTTTGTCAATTATACAGGGTGGCCGAAAATATGTGGAAAAAATAAGGGCAGATAGGTGACATCAAAAGAGGTTTGTTTAGGACAACCGTATTATCTCCAAGATTCATTCATTTATTGGGCAAACATTTTAAAAAAATATTGATTTTTTATTTATTAAAAACGTGCTACATGATATATGGCCTGATATTATTATAAAATTACGCTTTTAGTAAGTAAAGTAATATGCATAAGAAAAAAATAAAAAAATATAATAATAACGTCTCCAGAAGCATTCCTTCTTTTACTAAACGTTGTAACATAGATATTTTGCAGCAAGTAAATAATAGGTATACAGGGTGTTCGAAAAATGCACGGCCAAATTTCAGGAGGTGATTCCTCATTGAAAAATATGAAAAAAGTTCCTATAAACACGGGTTCGAAAATGCATAGTTTCCAAGATACAGGGTGTTAAACTTTTTAAAAAATATATTTCTTTTGTTATTATCTTGAATACCCTGAAACCGATTTTCTTGGAATTTTTCAGTGTTATTTCTAGTAATAAGGGCCTAAGTAAGGCATAATTAAATTAAAATTATTAAGTCCAGTGGCGTCTCACGGGACATCTTATCGAAAATAATTGTAAAAAAATGTACGCCACTGACTTTTTTGTAACTTTTATTTTTATTTTTTTTAGAATAAGCAACTGAAAATACAACTTTTTATCTCTTGAAATTTTTTTGTATCTTGCTTTGTTTTCGAGAAAAAAATAAAACCACTTTATTGCATGTTTCTTGGGACGGGATTTTTGAATTTTGACTATTTACTGAGCAAAAACAGTTAAAGATAGAGTAAAATTAATTTTACTTTCCTATCTTAACTTTTTAAGGACTATCTAATGACATTAAAAAGTGAAGGTCAACTGAAGATTAAAGAAGGTGAATGTTGAACCTAAATGTTGGACACCCTGTATCTTAGAAACTATGCATTTTCGGACCTATGTTTATAGGAACTTTATTTCATATTTTTCAATGAGGAATCACCTCCTAAAATTTGGCCGTGTATTTTTCGAACACCCTGTATTTAAAATAATGTATTAGGCGCAGTAGGGTTCGGCGGGGTAATGCCCCGAAACCCCAAGCACAAGGGAGCCTTTTGGGGTTGAAAGGGGCCCGCGGGCTTAGTAGTGAAAAGAAAATGTGGGAATGCAGGTGAAAAAAGGTTAAGATTTTTTTCCCTCGTAAAAGAAAATAACTAAGGAGAAGAAGAGAAATGTATGATGAATCCCTGTGCAAAGAGGTAAAGACTTTTTTAGTTTTCTTGGGATTAGGGCCTTTTAGTTTTTTGCCCCTGGGCTCCTGTTGACCTAGCTACACTATTGATCAGGCGACGTGCTATTATACAGTGCTCGTCTAAAGTCAGGACCCCCACCTAACTTTTAAATTGTTTGGTAAGACAATATAATCCAAATTTTAGACAAGGAATGACAGATATAAATGTCAAAATGAGAGCTGGACGCCATTTTAGAAAAAAAAAATTAAATGGAAAGGGGGTCTTATGACACATTATTTCAAAGCTCCTGACGAGTTCTATATATCCCAAGAATATAAAGTGAATACTACTATCTGAATACCTAATTTAGATGGCCATATCTCCAAAACTAATATAATTAAATATACCTAATTTGATATTTTCTTAAAGGTCTTTTAGATGTCTTTTTAGGCGGTACTTTTTGTCCTACCCGGTTTAGTATCACCAATATTACCATTAAATAAATCCTTAAAAGAGCTTTAAGAAAATACCACATTATGTATAGCTAACTTTATTAGGTAAAGGTATTGGCTTTATATTCTGGGGTTATAAAGTACTCGTCAGAAGCTTTAAAATGATATGCCACAAGACCCCCCTTTCTATTTATTTTTTCCTTTGAAAATTGCGCCCAGCTGTCAGTTTGACATTTTCATTTGTCATTTCTTGTCTTAAATTTGGTTAACTATGTATTACTAATGTCCTCAAATTTTCATGAAAAATACCAAACAATTAAGAAGTAAGGAGGGAGGGCACTGAATTTAGATAAGCACTGTATATAAAAAACATAGTTTAGATATCAATGTAATTTTAATTTTCTGGCATAGATATTTTTAAATAATTATATCTTAAAAGTTTTTATGAATTCTTTGATTTTACAATAATATTTAACTAAAAAAAAAAGAAGATTCGGTTTTAAAACCTGTGCGTTTCAAAGTGTTCCTCTTAAGGCCTCTAGAATCTGGTATTTATTGGATGTGGGTCTCATTTCCTAGTTTTTAGATATAATCATTTGAAAATATGTACGCCAGTGATTTGATTTATATTAGTTTTAACTAACTGTGCTAGTCCTTTTTGTAAAAGTAGAGAAAATCAAAAATTTAGAAGTAAACACCAAATAGTAAGAAATTTTACGATATATCCGTAAATTAACATGTCTATAAAATGTGGCCTGCGAACTACTAAAAATAATTTATTTTTCTAAGGCTCAAGTTCTTAAAAATGTATATTTATTTTTAATAACTGTAGTAATAAAAGTTATAAAAGTCATTTTATATATTATAAATAGGTATTTTTATTGTATATAGCACTTCAACTTGAAAGTTAGGAGATGAAAGTAAGTTTATTAAGATAACTAAAAAAATAAATATTTTTTTGCTCTCTAAAATTTCCAAAAATAAATCTCCACACAAGTTTACTTATATCTATGCATAATAAATATATATAAAGAAAAACCTTGGTCAATACACAGTATTTCAAATAATTTTATTTTTCATAAAAATAATTTTTATTGTGGTAACTAGGGTTACTGGCTTTTTAAACTAATAAAAAACATTTTTTTAGGTGTTTTTCCCAATTTATAGTGAACAGAGTATAGTTAATTTTCTATTCAAATCCATAAACAAAATTATGAATCCTACTTTATTTTTAAATCACACTATTTTTTACGTAAAAACCATGCTTCGAACAAAAGTAAATCAACAGATCAAATTTGACCGATTGAAGTGAATAAAAATTATAAATAATAATTTTTGTTCTAAAAAAGAACAGACGCGCGCCATATTTTTCTTATTCGTTAAAATCCTGCTCGAACGCCAATGGAATAAATAAAACAAAGTTTTGGATAAGAAATTGCCCTCTTAATATGGAATAGCCGTGTACCAAACTTCCATAGATATAATGTAAACAAAAGTAATACTGCGACACTTTACGGCCTCTGTTTTAGGGAATTATTTAGTCTAGTTCCTCCACTTAAAACACCCAACAGAGAAACTCGTGGTGCCGCAAGTATGCATCCCTATACGGTCCAACTAAACAGGCCCCAAAATTCTCACTTTGTTCACTCTTTTATCCATAGAGTTTATAGAATGTAAAAGCTGTTGCCAGCGGAGGTCTTTCCTTCTCCTCCTAATCTTCAAGTTTTTAAGTCCCGCGTTAACAAACTTTCTCTAACCTCGCTTCAGACACTCACACGGTACGTTAGTATTTAGGCTTTAAACCTTCGTGGATTGTCCACAGATAAAAAAAAACTTTATGAAATGGGATTTTTTTTCAACTTCGTATATTATCACTTATATCACCATTAAAAAGATCTTTTAAATAATTTTCAGAAAATACCACAATAAATATGCCTAACTTTATTAATCTTAAAAATATGGTTAGTTCTGGTTAGTAGGTATGGTATTTAGGTAATTATTGGGTTTGTTCCAGCAGAATGTTGGAAACATGTTAGCAACAATCGTAAAACGCAGAAATAGTTACAAACATTAGTCAGAAATGTTGGCAACAGTTATCTGCTGGAACGAAAAATAAACGAGGCGTGCATACTGCTTATACGTCAATACAAGAAAGGTTATGGTAAAAATTGTCAGTAATGTTTGAAGAAAGTTTGCAAACTTTTCCAACACGTTTCCAACATCTTAAAACTACTGCTGGAACAACAAACAATTGTATAATGTTAGAAACATGGCACTGCTGGAACGACAAATTTGACGTGCGCAGAATCTGAACGGTTGCAAACATTTCTGACAGCCTGCTGGAAAACCTATTAACGAACTTCCATTTTGTAGTGGGTAAAGGGATGGACATTATATTCTATGGGTATAATATACTTGTCAGGAGCTTAAAAATGATGTGCCACAAACCCCCATTCTATTCTATTTAATTTTTTCCCAATAAAGCGCCTAGCTGTCACATTGATATTTAAAATTGTCATTAATATGTCAAAAATGCACACCTTGCTCATAAACCAGATCTATCTGCACCGATCTGTTTACCAGGGTTGCTTTCCAGTGACGAAAATTTTTGTGCGTCACGCTCCAGAGCTTGAAGCTCTTGAACTGCTCTAAAAGTTAGTCACTGGAACGCATCCTTAGACAAGGAAAGAGTGATACTTTAAGAAATTTTACAATTTCGTTATTTTTATCCTTTCTTGGCTTTATAATAATAATCTCTTTTAATATCTAATTCCATTTTAAATAAATAATTTTAAAAATCCATCCTTAACCATAAAAACACGTTTGAAGCACAAAAACCAAAAGAGGGGTTGGTGCATGAGGGGCAAGGGGAAAGAAAAACGGAGTAGCTCAGGTGCATAACACTTTTCGTCACTGGAACGCCATAAAGTAGAACGAAATGCTCCTGAGCTACTCAGGAGCGCTCTGTTTGCGTCACTGGAAAGCCACTCTGATAACATTTTTTATAATAATATATTGCTACAGGGTTGCTTAAAAAATTATGGTCAAGACTATACAGGGTGATGGCCGCCGAGGTATCCGAGAAACTTTGGATATAATTTCAACAATGTAAATTATAAAAAAACTTTAAAAATATCTAAATTGGTTTAAAAGTTATTATAAAAAAACAATATTTTTAAAATTTTTATCACCCTGTAGTTAAAAACCTAAGACATTTAGGACATATGTTCATATATAGTTTTTCCTAATTTTCATTGTTGAATTTATATCCAAAGTTGCTCGGATACCTCAGCGGCCACCTTGTATTTAAATTAAAAAAAAATAAAAATAACCTTAAAAATTTTGACACACCCTGTATATTGACATACATTTTAAGGCGAATTAATAAAATATGTATGTTGTGCAAATAATACAGAAGGTACCAAAAAATTTTATTATTTTTTAAAATTTCAAATTTAAACAATTTCCCATGACTTTATTTATAAAATTGGATAAAAAAAAACTAGTTATATATTAGTACTCTCGTACTGCAGAATACAGAAAAATAAAAATTGATATTATACAGGGTGTGTCAAAAATTTGAGGTTATTTTCTTATTTTAAATACAGTGTGTCCGCCTAAAGTTCTCTACATATGGGAAACTTTTTATTATTAATTTTACAAAAAAATTATTCTTTATAAAAGTTCCGCAAGGTCTAAAACCTAAAAAGCAATCATTAGATATTCATTTTCTTTAGTAGTCTACAAGGTATCTTAAAAACATGAACTTTGTTTCAGAGGAAAGTACCCTTATTTTTGAAAATATCAAAAATTATTATTAAAAAAATGTTCAGAAATAAAAATAACTTTTAAATATGGAAACTCATTCATTTTCAAGGATTTTTTTGTATTTTTCATGATAAAACGATAAAAATTTAAATTTGTACATTTGTAAATACCTATTTCGAAATGCTTTATCTAAAGAAAGCTTAAGAACTGTTAAAACAGTGAAAAGTCACAGAAATGCTCATTATCGCATAAAAAATTAAAGAAAAACTTTTTTTTGTAAATGAACGAGCTTGCATATTTAAGACTTATTTTTAATTTTAAACATGTTTTCTTAAAGATAATTCTCGATATTTTTAAAAATAAGGGTACTTTCCTCTTAAACAAAATTCACATTTTTTTTACCTTGCATACTCCTGAAAAAAATGAATACCTAATGATTAAATTTTAGTTTTTAGACCATGCAGAACTTTTTATAAAGAATATTTTTTTTTCGTAAAATTAATAATAAAAAGTTTTCTATATGTAGAAAACTTAGGCGGAGACACTGTATAGCATTGACCATATTTTTAAGTAACTCTGTAGCAATAACTTTGTTTAAATACTATGTTTCATATAAAATAGTTTTTATTTCGTAAACGGAGGGATGCAGGTAGCTTCCTATTTGAATCTTCGGCTATATCCTTATAAAGTTAATCAAAATGTACGAAACGGTTCAGATTTTATAGTTCCACACTCTATATAATTATCAAAAAAATGACAACAAACTTTATCCAATAAACTATATTAGACTTTGTTTTTGTTTTTCCGCTTAAAAGCTTAATTTAAAAACTTTCCTTATCTTCGAAAACATCTAAACAACATAACTACTCGTCTAGTTATGTGAATTGAAAACTTCCCGACATAAACTCTGGAAAATAACTCAACGAGAGCGGAGATATATATTCGTGTCCAAGCGTAGTTTTGCCGAAAAATTCAATTTTCCAAACTTTATGAAATTCATTATGTTGTGGTAAACTGCAAAACGGTAATATAGCTTACGAGGTTATTTCGAAATTCAGTTAGCTAGATAGCTAGAGTTCTTTTAAATTGAGTTAAGCACTTTGATTCTCTTTCGCTGCAATCCTAACAGGTTTATTTTAGTTTCACCATGCTGCTTTGAGAACTTCCTGTCAAAGCATGTCTTTTAAGTAGATTTTATTAACGTGACAATAGATCCTATATAATGCACATCCATAGACTTTAGCTTGCCGAGCATCAATGCCAGAACAGAGACAAGAATGAGACGCGTTACTGGTCCTGAAAATTTGTCCATTATGTTCTGTCTCTCTCTGGTTTAACGCAAGTTCCTATAACTATGTCTCTGTCATTTATCATGGGAGGTAATCGCAGAGGGTGCAATCATCGCCTTTTCAAGGTTGCCAGGTTGTTTACAATTTCTGCATGTAAACTTTAATGTCTTTCTTTGGCCAAAACCAAGGTTGGTTTATATTTATAAGGTTGCGACACATCCTCAACTTTTTGGCGGTTCGAGGTCGGGGACGCAAGGACGGTCACTCCACGGAGAAAAGTTGTCAAGACTGGGTCAAATCAAAGCTGATAAACAATCCAGTGGCGTCTAGAATTTGCGCATTTCATTTTGCATTGGTGGAAGTGATATTTGTTGAAAGATTTAGTTCCAAATGTTTTTTATTTAAAGTAAAAGAATTTACAACTTAATAATATATAAAAACTGTTGTGTAAACGGTCGTTCTACTAATACAATCCACTTTATATCTCCGGCACTGAACAACATGGCCGAAAAATGGGAGATGTGACGTCATAACACGTCAAAGCAATATGGCCGAATGTCGCGACCCTATATAGACCGATTTTGGGCCAAATCCTGATTATACTATATACCAAGAATCAAATATTTTTAACTTGACAAACGCCGCCGCAGGCAGTCACGTCGAAATGTTATGCGATATTTGTGTTTGATATTTTTTAATGGCCGATTTGTTTGGATAGTTTGTTTAAATTTTTTGTGATTTATTGTGTGTTTCGTGGTTTTTACTTTAATTGGACTTTGAATATTGACTTTTATTAGTGATCACAGTGTATATATTAAATTTGTGCTTGTTAACAGATAATTTAAGGTAATATTGACATGGTTATAAATAAACCCCAATATTTTATATTAATAGGAAACAAAAACAAGTACCTAATATTAGGGGCTAAAATGGCACAGATTTCGTCGACATCCTCAAGTAACATTACATAGAGAATAAAACATGTATATCTATGTATGTAAAATATTAAACTTTAAATATTACATCAAAATTTCCCACATCTCTATTGTAAGAGCTCTGTTCGGAAAGATCTAATTCAAATACAATAGACTTCTTGATGTATTATGTACTCAGCGCCATTCCCCTTCTGATATATCGTTTATTAATGGCTTTATCGTTTTGGTTTAGACTTTACGTAATTAAAAGTAAGAGAGCGATAGAGGTAAGTTAGTGTCTTGAGGTTAGATGTTGGATTAACGCGTTAGCTGCATCTGTGTTTACAATATTCGAAGTTTGGTATAACATTTGAGAAACTTATAATTAGTGTATTCCTTTTACCTTGTAGCACCGTTCTGAACCGTACTCCGAACTTCAATTGTGTCAAGAACGGTTCTACGACATGAAAAAATGTCAACAAATTGTAAAAGGAATACTTATGGTGTCGTTCCGGACAGTTCTGGAGCATAAAAAGAATACAGTCAATTACGTAGTGCTTTGACAGATAAAAATGTTTTAGCTAGTTGGATCTTTCTTGGTTTTAAAAAATAGCGTGTTAAGTACCGAACTTGTGACCCGAACTAATTGTTAAAAAATATAACATGGTTGTATTTTTAATATAATAAAGTGTGTAGGTGTAGACAATACACAAATAATTATTTTAGGTCTTAGGAAGGATAAGTTTGGACTGGGTTAGCTAGGCTGCAAAAAATGTAAAAATTTCCAAAAAGGTCGTCACCTAGTAACATGACCTTTTTTCCTTCTAATAATTTCATAATCAGGGCCCAAAAAGTTTTGAAGAGCAAAAAAAAGGTTCCTTAACAAAACGTACTTTTTCCCATACATTTTATGGCATTATCCAAAAGTCAGGGGGTGTAAGTATACCACCCTGCATCCCCCTCTCCGCGCCCATAAATGCAGTTGAGGGAAAAAGTAACAGACAAAATTAAACTTAACTTAAAAACTTATTTTCATATGTATGACTCGAGGAACTCAGGGAACTGGCGGAACGCAACAACACGAGGTTGATGTGGATGCCAGGGCATTGCGGAATTCGAGGCAATTGAAAACGCGGACGAACTGGCAAGAAGGGGGCCAGCCACGACATACATCGTGGCAGAACCAGTCTTTGGAGTGTCAAAGAATACCTTTCGCAGTGCGGTACAAAACTGGGTTAAGGACCAGCATAGACTGCACCGGGAGAAGCTTCCTCAACACATGCATGGGAAAATATACATAAGAGGACCATGCACAAAAAGAGCTGAAGAACTACTGAAAATGGGTAGGAATCAGCTAAGAACAATCATAGGTTTCCTCACCGGATATGCTCCAGTGAACATCTGAACAAAATGGGATTATACAACGGAAATCTAGACTGCAGATTATGCGAAGCAGAGATCGAAACAGTAACCAGCATACTGTCAGAGTGTGAGGCATTGGATCACAAAAGACAGGCAATCTTCGGGGTTATTAGAGTGCCCCCGGAAACATATGGTACGCACACAGCAGACCTATACCGCCTTCTTCAAGGAACTAGGGTACCTACTGGAATAGGTACAATGAAACGAGAGTTTGGTACCATAAGCCTTTAGTCGGCAGCACCACTGGACATGTAGACGGATCACTGAGAGAAAAAAAAGGATGGATTTTAGAGACATGTAAATAAAGTTAATGTTATTCCTTAACGCACAAGCTCCCCGTATAACGTTCTGTCTTAATAGATCTCAAAATTTCGTAAGTTTATAACACACTATAATGTATAAAAATAGCGTGAGTTCCCACGGTAATGGGACAAAATAAACGCAAATAGCGACATCTGTGGCTATTTTAAAGCTCTGGGCTTTAGAAAAATAGCACCTCCTGAATCATTAGTACGCAAACTTAGTCAAGGATATCAAAGATTTATTTATTATTGAAATATCTTAAAGCTGTACAGTTTAGTTCCTTGTTTATTTTTGACATCATATGTATAATTTTAATTAACAACTGAAATTTTTAAAAAGATATGGTAATTTTACTTAATAACCCACCTACATTATTCTCGGTATTCTGAATAGTATTTAGAATACATTTGGCTGGTATTCGAATACTATTCACAAATAGATCTATTTGTTTGGTATTCGGTATTCGACCGAATACTTTTTTGGTCAGTATTCGTTGTTTGGTATTCTGATTATTGTTTTTAAATATTTTGGTATTCAAATAATGGTATTCAAATATCGGTATTCGAATACTGGTATTCGAATACCGGTATTTGAATACTGATATTCGAATACCGGTATTCGAATCCTGGTATTTAATTCCTGATTTTTAAATACTCTTTGATTATGATTATTAATATTATTTTTCACGCATCTTAAGCAGGTTAAAACATGTTTGCGGTGGTTTTGCCGTCGACGGGGTAAAATTTAGATTTTAGAATACTACGAGACGAGACGGGCCGCGTAAGGAACGAAATTGGATTATGTCTGCATTTGTGCAGTATTGTTATTCTATTTTATTGTAAGTTGTAATACCTGCTATCACTTGTGTGTAGGGGATATAATCCCGGGATCTTCGCCATCTTTTACAGTCTCGAAATCTTCGGGATTAAATTCCCTTTAAAGTCCCGGAATTTTCAGGATCAATAAATAAATTTCATTTTCATTCACAGTAAAATAAAAAGTCAGCCATTTTTATTTCCCAGCTGATTTTAGTCAGGATTACGCGGTCTTACTTGAAAGCAGTGGAACATATGTATTTGTATTATTTTAACACATATAAATGTTATTTACACAGGGTGTCCATTAACTTTACCGACAAACTTTAAAGGAAGATTATCCAACAAAAAATAAAATAAAAACATAATATGAACATAAACATCAATTTTAGGCAAAGAACCAATTCTAAAACAGTATTTACCAATCGGTTATGTTGACAATTAAACAATGTATTATGCGTCAAAGATATTACCAATTATTACCGCGGTTATAATTGGTTGAAAGCCTAAAATTGATAATAAACGTCCTACTTCTGAAACTACATGGTGTTAAAATTTAACACAATTACTTGAAAAATACGAATATTTTTGAAGAAAAAAAAGGCACGCCACTGCATTATTCTCACAAAAAAATAAAATAAAAAGAGGTTTGTTCCTTTTTGATTACTCTTTTAAAAGAAAAAACTTCCTTTTTGGCCTTCAGTAGTCATGAGTACTTAAACCTGGTATTCATGAATACTGAGTATTTGAATACCTTTTTTTTTCTTGGTATTCAAAAAGTTGACACACTGTATGACAAAATTATAACAATGACGTAATTCTTTACTTGATCAGCGCCGTCCATAAACAGTATTTCATACTGCAAAATCTATTTTATTTTAGTTCTATCTTATCTAAACTAAAATGAAACTGATACTGATCCCAATTAAATTTTAAAAAGCCAAAGAAGGTAATATAACTTAACTTTTTACGGACGCTGTAGATTATTAAGTACCATCCACATAGTTTATCATCACTTTGTTCTGAGCGTCAAAAATTTATCGACTTACAACGTCATTTAAATGGATGAGCTCTTATTTACGAGAGTTTTTACACAAGCACTCATATTTCAAAAGCGTCAAAAATAATAGAGATAGAGCTATCAACGATAGGAAGTCGGGTTTGGAAAAAATGGCGTTGACAAGTTGGAAAAAGAGAAAAGCTTAAGGTTTTTGTTTATTAGAAGACTACAAAAACGCGCTTGGTGTATTTACATAACCTTAACATAATGATAATAAATTAGCCAATAAAAATATTATATTAAATTTGAAATTACAAAGCTCTATATTAATAAAAGTTTTAAGCTACCAAGCTACAGAGGTGGTCTCCACCTCAATAAATACAGGGTGTTTCAGAATGAAATGCTGATGCTTAAAGGTGACAATCCTTAAGTGATAGTGAAGTGATATTTGTAATATCTCTGATACCACTCTAAATAAATATTTCATTTTTGGTACATAACCACTACTGAAATCCTGTATTCGAATATAAATGTAGAATACCGCAGTCTAAAAGGTATTTAAATACCGAGGATTCGAAAACAAAGGAAAAAATATTATTTATAGTATTCTAATACAGCTGTGTTTGAATACCACGATTCAGTATTCATGCATACTTTTTGAAGACAGAAAAAGAGCCATCTCAACAAAAATAAAGGTCCCACAAAATCGTCTCTCACTTAAACTTGAAATCATAAATACTTTTTTAAAGAGCAAAAAAAAATCCTCACTAAAAAAAAATCAGCAACTTTGCTTTTACCCAAAGCTTGTCGCTTTTTTAGATATTAAAGGGATTCGAATATAGGACCAAACCTAGTATTCGAATTCTAAAAAACTGTATTCGAATGCCGGGATTTGAATACCAGGATTCAAATAGAGGACCAAAGCAAGTATTCGAATAAAAACTGTACTCAAATACTGGGATTTGAATACTAGGATTCGAGTACAGGACCAAACCTAGTATTGGAATTCTAAAAAACTGTATTCGAATACCGGGATTTGAATACCAAGATGCGATTACAGGACCAAACCTATTATTCGAATTCTAAAAAATTGTATCGAATACCGAGATTTAATTACCAGGATTCAAATACAGGACCAAGGCAAGTATTCGAATAAAAAAACTGTATTCAAATACAGGGATTTAAATACCAGGAATCGAATAAGGACCAAGCCTAGTATTTGGAATACCGGGATTTGAATACCAGGATTCAAATACAGGACCAAAGCAAGTATTCGAATAAAAAAACTGTATTCAAATACAGAGATTTAAATACCAGGAATCGAATAAGGACCAAGCCTAGTATTTGAATACCGGGATTTGAATACCAGGATTCAAATACAGGACCAAAGCAAGTATTCGAATAAAAAAAAACTGTATTTAAATACAGGGATATAAATACCTAGGAATCGAATAAGGACCAAGCCTAGTATTTGAATACCGGGATTTGAATACCAGGATTCAAATACAGGACCAAAGCAAGTATTCGAATAAAAAAACTGTGTTCAAATACAGGGATTTAAATACCAGGAATCGAATAAGGACCAAACCTAGTATTCGAATACCGGGATTTGAATACCAGGATTCAAATACAGGACCAAAGCAAGTATTCGAATAAAAAACTGTATTCAAATACAGGGATTTAAATACCAGAAATCGAATAAGGACCAAACCTAGTATTCGTATACCGGGATTTGAATACCAGGATTTAAACACTGGACCAAAGCAAGTATTCGAATAAAAAACTGTATTCAAATACAGGGATTTAAATACCAGGAATCGAATAAGGACCAAACCTAGTATTCGTATACCGGGATTTGAATGCCAGGATTCAAATACAGGACCAAAGCAAGTATTCGAATAAAAACTGTATTCAAATACCGAAATTTGAATACCATGATTCGAATACAAAACCAAAAAGTATAAAATTAAATACCTACTAAAAAACTGTATTTAAATACCGGGATTTAAATACTAGGATTTAAATACAGTAGCAAAGCAAGTATTCGAATACTTAAAATCTGTATGTACAATTTTCTTTCTTACGATGAATAATTTCTGCTTAAAAATAAGCTTTTGTGTAATTATATGGCCAGAACGTGGTAGAAAATGACTTTATGCTGTGTTAAGGACCCTCTTTGTAAAAGGGCCTTTAAATTAAGCTAAAATATTTTAAGGAACAAATCCTTATATTAAAAAAATTCGTTCAACTTTTTGGCGAACGATGTATAATCGTAAATTAAATCAATACTTACTGGCTTAATGCTCTGTCAGTGCTTGCTGGTCCGGAATCATGATGTCTCCTCTCCTTGTGCACTATCCCCATTAATTTCATCCACGCGTTGTTCTTCCCCCGTGGCCCCCATCCCACTCTGCCACATCGTCATGATTGCAGCTCATTACCCCTCACTCCCCTAGCTCAGAAAATGCGGCTCAGAAAGCCTTCTGACTCGGTTGAGTGTCTTGCAGTTTTAGCACTCGCGACGAGTAAGCATATTGGGTCCAGTGCACTAAAATTAATATCTTACTGTTTCACTCAGAGATTATCCAGTATTAGAAAAATCCTGGTGTTCATATACTTTTTTAGACGGTTTTTTGCACTCTAATTTATGTTTTAGTTTTTGGCTACTGAACTATTGGCTGATTTTTATTTAGCTAGAAAACCAATAAAAAAATATTTAAAGTTAAGATTAAAGGTAGATATTTCCACAGATTTATACAGGGTGACTAACTTTTTGGTATAATTTTAATTACATTTAAACATGATATGTTTTTTAAACTTAAATATAGAAATTTACAAATAAAATCATATAGTACTTTTAATTATTTACTATAAAAATCATCCAGGCGTTAAAGGTTAACTTTAAAAATTAGGTACAACATGTATATGTACATACAAACAGGTCTACGCTACTAGAAACATACACTGGGGAACCGATGAATTTACTACTGCCCGCTTCGATAATTACCACGTATTTGCAATAAAGGTCGTAAGGTATAAAACTCGCAAAAAACATGAGATAAAATTGTTGAATGTTTTTATTAAGCCGTCCAGACTTGCAACAATTCGCCGTGCCGCTCCACGCCGCTAAGCGCGGACGTGAACGTGAACGGAATTCACGTATTTTCAAGGATTTGGCGAATGATTTTCGGGTTATTCAGATGTTGTCGGTTTTTTGGCGTCAAAGTATCGCGCAAACAGGTTGGTTAGTTTTGTACCAATGTTTGTGGAATTGTTGGCAAGCCTGGACGCGGCTTTAGAAACTGAGATCTCGTTTAGAGACAGTAGTAAATTCATTAGTTCCCAATGTATGTTTCTAGTAGCGTGGACCTGTCTGTATGTTTACATGATTTCCTAAAAAACGATCTTTCTGGCAATTACATTTAATATTATTTTTATTATTCTATTTCTTGAACACCGAATATATTATGTGAAAAAATATATTGAAAATTCTCCATTAATTTGACACTTTACTAAAGAAAGAGGAAAAGGCAGGCCCGTATTATCCATTCGGTAGAGTGGACAACTGCCTAGGGGCCCCGCATAAAATAGGGCTCGCAAATCACGTATAAGGTTGTACAATGTAGAATGTAATTGAATATTTTTAAATAAAGATGGGAAAGCACTTTTTTTGGTACAGGCTACAATGTTATTAAAACAGGAATGACCTTTTTTTTTTCTTCAAATAAAATGGGAATTGGTTTGAGATTTTTGGCTTCATGACTGTTATTAAAAAGGGGAGGACCTTTATTTTATTTGCTCTTCAATTTTATTACAAAGGGACCCCAACAGCGCCATTGTCTAGGGGCTCCGACACTGTTAATCTGGCCCTGCGTAAAGGTCTCTAATAACATTAACCGATTATTTTTATTTTATTGTAAGCCTCAATAAGCTAAGACCTCCGCTGGCAGCAGGTTCCACAGTCTAGAAACTCTAGGGATAAAAGAACGAACGAAATGGGAAGTTCGGGGCCTGTCCAATTGAACTGTATGGGGATGCATACGCGCGGCACCACGAGTTTCTCTGTTGGGAACTGCAAGAGGAGGAACTATAAAGGACAATTCGTCGGAGCAGAAGCCGTACAAGTATCTATAGAAGAGCGATAGATCTCCCACAGCTCGACGATGGGCAAGAGAAGGAAGTCTTTGAGTAAGTAAAGGATCATTAATAAGACGAACAGCCCTTCTTTGAATGGCATCAAGAATGCTGAGGGTTGTAGGGGATGCCATTCCCCAGACATGAGAACAATATTCCAGAGAGGGTCGAATTTGGGACACATACAAAGTGTATAAATTGGAAGGAGAAAAATACTTTTGGCTCGGAAAAGACTTCCAAGCTTTTTGAAGCCGCGGTGACTATAGATACAATGTGTTTATGCCAGTTAAGGTTATTCTCAAATGTGATGCCCACAAGGTTAAATGTGTCCCCGCTCTACAAAACCTGGCCACTCATAAGCAAAGGATGAGTGTTTGATGATTTTTTCGCGACAAGGAACACGATTGTGTTTTGGATGCATTAAATTGAACGATATTTTTGGCGCCCCAATCCAATCTTAAATTAAGATCCTGTGAAAGAGATATCTGCATCGCTCTGCGTTTGCTTTCCAAGTCGGGTTGAGAGATTGGTTTGGGAACCTGAAAAGTGGAGTGAAGGGTACTATCGTCAGCATAACTATGAATGGGAATGGTTGTGGAAGAAAGAAGATCGTTGATGTGAAGAAGAAACAAAGTTGGTGCTAGTATACTGAACCCTGAGGCACTCCAGCATTAATTTCGTGAAAGCTTGAAGAGTGGCCATCAACAATGACTGATACACGTCGATTAGAAAGATAACTGGAGAGCCAAGAGCAGAGTTTAGTTGGAAGACCATAGGAGGAAAGTTTATTAAGAAGTGCGTCATGCCAGACTTGGTCAAAAGCTTTAGATATATCAAGAGCAACGATCTGGGACTCACCTAGAAACTCAAGAGACTTGTTCCAGTTGTGTGAAACGAAGGAAAGAAGATCTGCTGTAGATCTCTTGTGACGAAATCCGTATTGCCTGGCATGTAAAATTTTATGTTTTTCTAAGTACCTAAGAATTTGCGAGTTAATGGTTTATGGAATCAATAAGCTGATGTTTTACTTTACTATATCATTTTTTTTAACAATTTGTAACATTTACCCCCAATTAATGTAATATATTTTTTTAATAATTAAGTAAGTATATCTAACAAGAAATGTAGTGGCATATTTTTCTAGCTTTCCACTAGTACCAATCAGCACTCACAAGCACCAAACCAGTTCCCAATGGTTTTCACTATAAGTGTGAGTGTATAATATAAATTTAATTGAAATATCATAGGAAATCAAAAAGATAGGTTGTTTCTATGTTTTACTACTTTTTGAATCTATTTTTATTGTTTAAAAAACATTTTATGTGAAAACGGTAGAACAAAACAATGTTATCGTGCCAAAAAACAACACCACGTTTCTGTTTTATGTCTAACGGCACAGACGATTTGACAAATCCCTAACCCACTTAAAAGAAGTAATATTTAAATACATTGGAACTGTACTTGAACTTATACCGGTTCAGCTAAGTGATAAGGTCTATGAGGGGCAACCATAAATTACATGAGCCGTTTTTGGACCCATTCGTCCAGTCCGATACCCGAAACTTTGACTTTGACAGGCTGGGTTAAAGCGCCTCTTCCATGTATGGCGGTATGAAAATTAGTGGTAGACTCGTCAAAAGGAACCCCCTAAAAGGTTTTAAGGATATTTTATCTAGAAGCTGATTTCTTTACTGGCCCGGGCACTATTACTTTTTAGAAGGCGGGTGGACGCACTTTAGATCCTCACTGTAAAATATTTGTAAATGAAAAACAAAGAATATAACCGTAGCATTACACATTAAAATATTTGTAGTCAAAAAAACCCTATAAAAATATTTTAAATATCCCAAAAATTAAATTTGGTAATAGTTCGATATAGCGGTTTTCGCTATTATAAGAGATTTTCAAAAAATATTTTTCAAGGCGTTTCTATAGATCGTTTATGACACAAATCTGTATGCACGTTTTCCAAAATCCATTTCTATAATTTATTATTAATAAAAACATATTTACGGGACGGTGGAGTGAACAGGGGTGCTGGGTGGGGATAAAACAGTATAAATCCAACGTTAAACACAAGAAAACATGGATACACTGGACTCGGGGCACATGAAAAATGTAAATTAATTTAAAATATAAAAATTTTCGAAAAACTATCCCACACATATGATATATCTCGTCCACCATTAATTAAAGAAGGAAAATAGGCGCATTCATTTTGGTCAGCTGATAACATGAAGTTCGTCATTATGAAAATGACAGTCTTGATAGAAGCAGCGTTGCCAAACTTCTTATGAACAATTAACACCAAGCCTATTTCGGGGATTATCCACCATTTCCAAAAAAAACAATGGTTTTTTTGTAGCAATTCCTCCTTCTTTATGTTTAGGTATTTTCTTTTTCTCTACAAATTATAATAGGAAGAAGGAATAACTTAATTTTTCATAAGAATTTTGTCCTGTATCTTCCTTTTTTTAAGCTATTGACACTTTCTCACTTTATTTGACAACATCGCAAGACATACAGTTCTATTGCAAACTCTTCTTTTTATACAGTGACAGCCATGGCGGGATTGTTGTACTATTATTTAATTTTAATTTTTAAAACAATTTTTTTGACATTTTTGTAAACAGAAAGTGCGGTGTGTACTGTGAAATACTGTTTTTGGGTGTTTAATGTAGGATTTCTACTGTTTCGTCCCCACCCAGCACCCCTGTTCACTCCTCCATCCCGTAAATATGTTCTTATTAATAATACATTATAGAAACGGATTTTGGAAAACGCGCACACAGATTTGTGTCATAAACGCCCTGTGAAAGAATTTTTCAAAAATTTCTTATAATAGCGAAAACCGCTATATCGAACTATTACCTTAAATTTTTTGCTCAGGGCTTATTGAAAAGCACTTTTGACACTAAAAAAACTTGTATCAAATATTAAAAGCTACTACCGGCTTCGGAAAAAAAGCTTTTATTCAATTAAATGCATTTTTTACCGACACAGTGTACAAAATTGGCATTCCCACTAGGGCTGTTCTCATGCAAATGTTAACAACCTTCCACGATCGGATGATTAATGCATGAAACAAAGTTTCGGGATTTCGTTGCACGTGCAGCAAATCGTCTTTTAGGGTGAACTTGCACTTTAAAGTTAAGGACATGTTTGAGTTTAATACGTGTAGTGTATTGGCATTTTGTACCTACTATTATTTAGAGCGGCTTTACTCGAAAGCGTATAGTACATTAAGGCAGTAAATTACACATAATTTCGTAGATCAATAGAAAGTTTAGAGAATTACGATATTTTTAGCAATTAAAAAGACCTGGTTTACGTCAATTTAACAAAACGAATTTAAAATAGCAACCAATTATTTTTTAGCTATAAATCGGAAATATTTTATAACTACAACTATTCTGTTTACGTTCGTAATAACTCTTTGGTTTCCGTTAATTGTATTTCCAGCCGAACATATCCCAAGCAACTTTTTGCTTAAACGAATAATTTAATATAAGCTGCAAGTTTCTGCGTTAAATCGCAAATAATAAAATATTTACTGCACGTTTCTGCGTTAAATTGCGATTAATAAAACATCAGTTGCCCGTTTTCGCGTTAAATTGCGAATAATAAAACATCAGCTGCCAGTTTCCGCGTTAAATTGCTAATACTAAAACATCAGCTGCAAGATTTTGCGTTAAATTTCTAATAATAAAATATTAGTTGAAAGTTTCTGCGATAAATTGGGAATAATAAAACATCAGCTGCACGTTTCTGCCGTAAATTACAAATAATAAAACATCAGCTGCACGTTTATGCGTATATTGCAAATAATAAAACATTAGCCAAAAGTTTCTGCGTTAAATTGTGAATAATAAAACATCAGCTGCACGTTTTTGCGTTAAATTACAAATAATAAAACCTCAGCTGCACGTTTCTGTGTTAAATTTTGAAAAATAAAACATCATCTGCAAGTTTATGCGTATATTGCAAATAAAACATTAGCTAAAAATTTCTGCGTTAAATTGTGAATACTAAAACATCAGCTGCAACTTTTTGCGTAAACTTGTGACTAATAGAACATCACCTGCAACTTTTTGCATTAACTTGCTAATAAAACACATCAGCAGCATTTTTTTGGTTTTCGTTGCACGTAGAAAATTAGCAGTGACAACTTTTAACTCTGTGCGATTAGGAAAACAATAGCTGCAACTTTTGCTGCATTTTTTTGTTTTTGTAAAATATTACTAATTAATTTTAGCTTTTGTTATAAGAAGAAAAACATTGGGCTGCGGCATTTTGCTTTTCTTTGTTAGCAGAAAAAACTCAATTGCTACTTTTTGCGTCAATTTGCGAAAATAAAAATATTAGCAGTAACTTGGCTCTTTTAAATGCAAATAGGTAAATATTAACAGCAACTGTGCGCTTTTGGGTGCAAGTATGAAAACATCTGTAGCCAATTGTTGCTTTTGTTGTTAGTAAGTAAAACATCAGCTGTAACTTTTTGCATTCAGTTGCTACAAGAAAAATATTATTTGCATTTATTCGTTTTCGGTACGACTGAAAAAATATCATTATGGTAGAAAAAGATTACTTACGAGTATAAGATTTTCCTGTCTGATTAGAATAAAACATTAGTTTAAATATTTTCCTGTCCGATTAGAATAAATAGCAACATACAAAAAAATAGCACAGAAATCAAAGTAAAGGTGAAAAGAAAAGCTAGTAAACGGTACTGTCACGTAACACAAATTGCTAAACGCATATAGGAAAAGTTTAGTTTATTAAGGCATTTTCAAATATAAATCCGACGGATTGGGTAGATCCAATCAGCTGTTTTTAAGATTCACTGGGATTTTTGTTATTTTCTGAACACGTATTTTCCATTTGGCCTTCATTCATCAGGCTTCGTGTTAAAACAAAACATAACCCTTTTGCTTTGTTTTTGGCCGTACACTTTTTGAAGATTTTAACAATATTTAAGTTGTCAATAATCAATAAATATTAAATTATTGTTTTTGTACTTTTTCCTTTTGTAATAAACACGACACAAAGTATTAAAACCTAAAAACAAACCAGCCTGATTTTGACACTTTTGTTTAACTCGGCTAACCCCAATGATCTGAAAAATTTATTTTTCAGATCATTGGCTAACCCTGGCTTGCACCTGGGTCAGCAGGTTTTAACCTTAGTTAAGAATCCGATCCATTTATGAACACGGGTAGAGACTGGTAGACTGGTTTTTATGGATCAGGTTACCCCAACAATATTTGAAAATGCCGTTAGTTGTTTGTACTCCCACTTAATATATTTTGTTTATTTTTGAGAAATTTAAAAAATGCCTAATGCGGAATAAATTTAACCAAAAATTTTGGTTGACTTTTATAATTACATTTTATTAAACAATGAAAATAAAAATATATACCAAAACCCTAAAAGTTTGAAATAATATGAAAAAATAAATAGATCAGGTGTTATGCGTCACCCCGTACATCATCTATAAGATACATAAATAAATTAACCTCAATATTTTGATAGTATTTTTGATTTTATGACTCAAAAGTTGACACAGTTCACTTCCATTATTTTGATTTAAAACAGTAGGTTGCCAATGATTTGATGTTTTTACTGTTGTTTTATTAAAAGAAATTTTATTTTTAAATTTTAGATTTTTCATTGATTTTCTGACGCATTAGCCAGACTAAAGAATACTTACCTCCTTTTTTTGACAAAAACTTGTGGTGATTAAATACTACGGCTGCCCGTAGACAAAGATATACATGTTATTATCTCTTTGTCTCGCAAATATTTAAAACAAATGTACCAGTCGGTATATTTATAAGTTATGCTTAGAATTTATATAGCTAAAGTTTATTCTACGTTTTAAAAAATGGAAGAATTTTTGAATTATTGTATATTTTTTCTAATTCGAAGCGTATTAATATTTTAAAAATTCACTCTATTTTGATTTAACTCTATTTATATCATTTAGGTATTCACTTTATTTTACACCCGATTAATACTTTTAAATGCAGTTATATATTTTGAGCAAAATTTAACTAAAACTACTTGCACCGAGTTATCTACAGGGCGATATGATTTTATTGCAAACGTTGCAAAATTTATTCTTCTTTTTACACACTTTTTAAAATGTCTGAAGTGTATTGTTTTTCTTTAATTATTTCTCACTATTTCTCAGCCTTATTTAACATAAGAAACTTTTTCTTATTTATCTCCTTTGTTTTGCTCCCTTTTATACTATAAACTGTTTAATGTTTTTATTTGTATTCTGTTTATGTTTGTTCGTAATCATCTTACTCAAAAATATTTACTTGCTTTAATAAGGGTTCAAAGAAGGCACACCTCATAAAAGAACTAGGAATGCCTACTGTGTATCTAAGTCTGTAAAATAAATGGCAGATCGTGCGTGGATAATTTACTAGTAACTTATTTTTTTCTATAGCTACTACTGTCGGTAACATTGTCACTTGTCAAGCCAATATATTTTTCAATATGGCCGGCTCGTTTATTCAGTCATCAAGGAAGATTAAATTTTTTAATAAGGAGCGCTCGATTTTTATATTTGTCCGAAAATATAGGTTATGTTTGACGTCACCTTTTTGCCATAACATTTTTATCTGACAATATAAACCAATACTTGCATACCATAAAATAAAATCATTAAAGATAAAAAAAATTGTATCTTACCTTAATAAGGGATTTAAACAAATTCCCTGTAAAAAAAAATATCCAGAGGTCAGTGACCCCTGTTTACAGGTGTTTAAATTCTGTAACTGCAGTACTAATAACTACTCAATTTAAATATAAACAATAAAAACTAAACATATAAAATTCCAATGACTAAAAAAGCAAAAAAATAACACCAAAACCTACGATTGTAAACAAAGAATTAGGAAAATGATTACGTCACAAAATTTAGCGAACATAGGCTTAAATGGGATCGAGCGCTCCTTATTAAACAGTTTATTTCCTTGTCGGGTCATCATTGACCGGTTGTAGCACTCGAACGATATTACAATAGAAATAGTGACTGTTTCCAATGTCGAAAATAAGAGGTCACTAAACAATTAACAATACATAAACTGCCATTTTAGAATCCAGTAATTATTCTATTTTTTATGAGGGCTGTGGTTGAAATGTGTCGTTTTATTTTTTTAGATTTTGTTGCTATTTAAAAAGAAACAGCAAAAAAGCTTCCTATATTTATTTACAAAAATATACATATTTCTGTAAATAATAAATTAAAATATAATTTGAAAAAATCCATGAGCAAACACAGATAATTTGACACGAAGGAGGGGGTAAAGTCGAGCACAGCACCCCTCTAAAAAGGCGACATATTTAGTTATCTAAGTAACTGTTCTTTTCTTGATTTATAGTAAATAATCTACAGAGTGTTTAAAAACTATGGTGTAAAATTTCTATGGTAAAATTTGTTCATTAAAATATTAAAAAATTAACTTAAACTTGGGTCCGCAATTTTTGTGTTTCTAGGATATAAGGTATTCAACTTTTTAAAATGTTGAATACACTTATTTTAGTAAAACCAAATGAAAACATAATAATTTCAAATTATTTTGATAATATTTAATACGTTTTAAATACTGTAATAAAACTTGGAATCTAGGAGTTTTCTGACATGAGCTATTCATATCTAATGTTAATTTTAGGTGTTAACTTGGGGACGCCACCAACACTATTTAGAATTTATCTAAAACATCCCAACTTTTGTGCTACCCACTATGTACCATTTAAGTTAACCAGCAAATTTGCTTTCTATGCTTTCTATACAAAGAATGGCCCTGACCCACCGTTTTCAAGATATTTGCATTTAAGTGGTTTAGTGCAACCAAAAAGTATTATGGATAACTACATTAATTAAATCATTCGTTTATAATGAGGCAGTTGTAATTATGGCTAAAACTCTGCTTTAAAGCCATTTTTGAGTTGCACTAAATGACTTTTTGGCAAATATCTATAAAACGGTTGCTCAGAGCGATTCTTACAACAAAGTATGGCTTTTTTGTATAAAAGAATGAAGTGAGTTTATTATTTTACCAGATAGTACATACAGAAAAGCACAAAAGTTACGACGTTTTAGAGATATAAAGTAGTATAGGTAGTGTCCTCCAGTTAACACGTAAAAATTTACCAGATATATATTATGGCTCATGTCAGAAACCCCTCGATCTCGAGTTTTACTACAATATTCATAATGTATCAAATATTATCGAAAAAATTTAAATGTTTTTGATCTTTGTTAACATCAACTTTTTTTTTTAGTTTTAGTTTAGTTAAATCGCTATATCTTTACGTTGCAACTCTTCAGTTGAATTTTAGCTTATTACTTAGGGACTACCCTGTTAAACCTTCTACCATACCAGTTTAGCGCCACAATTCATGAACACCATGTAAAGTAAATATCTCTTGGCAACAATTTTGACTCAATATTAAAAAAATAATAATCATATTTTATCAACACTTACATATAATATCTACATAATTGATCAGATTTTGAGGATATAAAGTGTACTATAAGTCACTAGTGAGCTAAAGTACCCTTTGGCTCACTAGTAAGATTATAGACAATACAAAATTTTGTTGCTGGTGTTGACAATGACAAGTAACAAATAATGGATGACGTTTTCAAATTATTTTCGATGTAAAACGGTTTATGCAGAAAGTGTTGGATAAAATTTTGTATTAGACACGTGAGTTATTACATATAAGTCACTTAAGAAAATTACCTCTCTCGCCCTTCGGGCTCAGAGAGATCATTCTTTGCGTGACTTATATATTATTATAACTCACTTATCTAATAAATAACTATTATCGAAATAAAGTGATTTCTAATAGAGCGAGAAGCCCCTCATACCTAAATCCTGGGTATTAGATTAGATTAGATTAGAATAGGGCCGGGATAACCCATCGCTCGGCTTATTGTGCGCCCTAACGTGGGTTCCGAACCACGGTCCTATGAGCGACAACTTAAGACCTCGTCCCACCCAGGGGCACAACTGAACCTACCAGCTGAGTGGGGTCCGCATGTCTACAGTTGCGCAGGACACGGCAAAGTGTGTTCCAGCGCCCTGGTCCTTTGGTGGCCTTCAACGTCGATACATTTTGCACTTTGTCCGTCTGGTGTTGAGCTAACCACTAAATTTCCGACCAACTTATAAATAAGTATTTGGCCTCAGCAGGATTCGAACCCACCTCACGTCCGTTGTGCGCTCAACAACAACGCCTTACGCTAAGCCAAAAATCCTGGGTATGCCAATGATCATATTTTTTACAAATCTATCTAAAACCCCAACAATAAAAATCCTTACCAACATATACAAAATATTGCATCACACTTTTTCACTGCCAAAACAACAACAATTTGATAACTTCTGTCTATTTTTGTTATTTACCTCTAAGTAGTGAACACTTCTTTATTTCAAAAATTCAAAAATAGCCAAAATATTATGAAATTGTTTTCAAAATATAGCAGTAGGTAAGTCTAAAAATATAAATAAGTGACAAAAATAGGTAAACACTTATTTATATCCAATGTCTTTTATTATTTTTAATGTCTAGAGAGGTACAGGGTTTTCATTTATATTTTGCCACTCATTTTTTACTAATAGCAAGAAGGATGAAAAAAACGTTTTGTGTAAAAAGTTTAATACTATTTCTTCAATTTTTTTTAAGCATAAAAATAAGAAACAAATGAACATCAAAAACTCAAAAAAAACTTTTTTGAAATAGGACACCCTGTATATTATGTCACCATTAAAAAGGTTATTTTAAAAATCTTTACAAAAATATCACATTTGATATATCTATCTTTAATATTTTCTGAAATATGATCACTTAAATCTGAGAAATTTGTAGATATGTATGTATAAAACTTCTATTATACTTGATTATACCTACCACGGCACTAAGGTGAGACTATAGATGTACTGAAAATTATATATAGATTTAAATGGTCATAATTCCGAAACTTTAAAAATGATTATTATCATTATTAAAGAGCAGATAAGCGGCACTGCTGATGGGACTACTCAGATTTTCCTTATTAGGTCTTTGGTTTTGTTTAACAGACTTTAATATCACAGGTAGTTCTTAATTTTAAAAAGATTTTAATATCACAGATCGTTTACAGATCTAAAAATTATATCACATTTTTTGATGGAAATGGAAGTAAGATTCGAAGATTGTTACAAACTACAATTTCTTTGTCTTGCTGATACTGCAAAGTTTGGCCAGTATAACCAAATTTTTCCACTAATTCTTTTCAATTTATTGGAGATATATGCCGAATCATTTCAAAATATTAGCGGCTCAAAAATAAACTTGACCTAATATTTGCTGATGAAAGTTACAGAAATATTCCATTGCAGTTAGTGAAACGTAAGTTGGGCAAATAGACATTTTTACCAAGGCGTATAAACTTTTTTCGCTAATTTTAACGATAACGTCGACAAGCGTGTCAGCGGAACGGAGTTTTCTTGTCTTAACGACGTTTTTAAAAACTTTCTTAAGAAACACTACACCCCAAGATTGACTTTTATCTTTGGCACATATTGCAATTCAAGAAAGGAGCTTCTACTGGGAACTGATAAAGAAAGCATAACTCATTTTTATGAATATATAATTGATAAATTTGCTGCATTAAGAGATACAAGGATTGATTTGGTGTATAAGAATTTAGGTAAGTTTATATATTAAGACTTTTGCATAGACTTACGATGGTCGAGTGTTTTCCAATTTTGTTAAAATGGGTGGAATGCGCTTTTACCCTTCCTGCACTACACCTGTTTTTAGACCCGCAGGCCGCCACTAGCTAGTTTACACCGGGAGAACCAAATTTTTCAGTTCTGGTTTAAATGACGTCACGCGTACTTTATTCACGGTGTAAACACTTGAGTATTTGAAATTTGCTACTCCAATTGGTCCTTCTCAAATGGGGGTGACCAAATATGATTTTTCCTTGGTGTAAACACGTCGGACTTTTTTTTTAGTGGACCAAAATGACAGCCTTGATCTTTGACGGTGCGCATTTCGATGAAAAAGACGTTGAATTTCGGTCTTAACCTAATAATTTTGTTGTTTGTTTAATAATTTTTAAAAATATTTTGTTGATATTTCACAAAACTGTTTGCGTATTCTTTTTATATAGATTTAAAAAAGCGATACAGTTTTAAAGATAAAAAACAGTTAGTTCTGGTCATCCTGCTCCAGCTGTCATTTTGGTCACTAGGATTAAACGTGGGTAAATTGATCCATAAAGCTAAGTTGAGATTGTAAACACTAGTGAACTAACAAAAATAAGTCCTAGGTTTGGTCCACGGATCTAATTGGTCCTCGCAGTTGTAAACTAGGCTGCTAATTCTCATATGAAGTTTATGCAGTGCAGATGAGTCTTGTCATGCTAACCACAGCCACATAGAGTTGGAAATATGCAGAGACCGCTTGGTCGGTTTAACAAATTTGTGTTCACCGCTTTTCGTAAACAACCCTGGTTAAGCCGAAATTGGTATTCTTTTGTGTAATGTGATATATAATTGGCTTTGGGCTACTGTGCTTTATTGCCAACCATGCTAATATACTTTAACTTGTTTCAAATTTGTAATCGATCTAATTTATTTTTAATGTAAAGGTACTAAATATGATTAATATCTTTCAGTAAATACAGGATGTTGTAACTTTTATACCAATTCTGATATATTTTAAAAATTTTAGGGACAAATAGAGGCTTTAAGTTTATAATAAAATTTGTTTATTCACATAACCTATATTCGACCTAAATAATAATATACAGGGTGTTAAAAAAACCGATTAAATTATTCAATATTGGGCGGTTATTAAGATTATCTGTTGGGCCTCTATAATCAAATTCTACTAACTTTGTTGTTTGATTACAGTAATCTTTTTCCTCGACTCACCGTGTGTGTCTTAAGCGAGGTAAGAGAGGAGTTTGCTGGACACGGGACTTAAATACATGAAGATTTGGGGGAAGGAAAGACCTCCGTGGGCATTGCAGGTCTCCACAACCTAGAAACTCTAGGGATAAAAGAACGAACAAAAGTGGGAAGTTCGGGGCCCGGTCCAGTTGGACCGCATAGGGATGCATACGCGCGGAACCACGAGTTTCTCTGTTGGGAACCGTAAGTGGAGGAACTACACTGGACAATTCTTCTCAGAGCAGAAGCCATGGAAGTACCGGCAAACAAGCGATAAATCCCCCACAGCCCGACGGATGTGCAAGAGAAGGAAGCTTCTTTCTGTAAGCGGAAGGATCATTAATGAGACGAATAGCTCTTTCTTTGAATATAGAATCAAGAATGCTTAGGGTTGTAGGGGAGCGCCATGCCCCAGATATGGGAGCAATATTCCAAGGAGGTCGGATTTGGGACACATATAAAGTGTATAAATTAGGGGAAAATACTTTTGGCTCGAAAGAGAAATCCAAGCTTTTGTAGCTGCCGTGGCTATAGATACAATGTATTTATAGTCTAATATTGCACACATGTATGAACAAACATAAAAGAATCCCAAATATACAAGGTGTCCCATTTCAAAAAATAATCAAAGTCTGGTAGGGGAAATTTATTGTGCCCTGTGTATGAACAAAATATTGTCTTAAAATAGACTTTTTATCTCTAGTTTCTAAAATCACTTTAAACGAAACCTGTAACTTTTGAAGTTTAGGCACTGTATGTTTTAAATATTTGAAAGATTTTTATTTGCAAGGTTTGGTCAAACATGTCAAAAATATAGCAGGTGTCAACTTATAAATTTGCACCCCTTACCTTTATTAAGCTTTACCTTACAAATAGATGTCAATTTTTGGGTTTGTTTGCAGTTTTGAAGCAGTAATTACATTTTTATTACCTCTTTAGCATAAAAGATACGACAAAAGTACGTTTTTTAATGAAACACTCAGTATATAGGTTGTTCAGAAATAATATCCTAATTTTAAACCGCTTTAGATATTTAATTAATATTTAGTTAATTACTTAACAGCAGCAAAAGACATTTCTTTTTATGTAAACCATATAAAAAAAATTACAGTGAAGCCCGTACCATATTTGTATGGATTATTTTTCAAGAAAAAATGATATGCCACTGCTTTTTCCTAAAATAAAAATATATTTTAAAATCCCCATTAAATTTAAAACAAATTTAATCTTCTGACTTTTCTCAAACGATCCATAGTTTTCAAACAAAAAAATTAAAACCACTATGATGCATGACGAATTTGCAAAATAATTACAAAAATGGTAAACATTTAAAACCTAAAATTTCCACTATTTTTGTGAAGTTTTGATTAACAAATTTGTCATGCATCAAAGTGTTTTTAATTTTTTTCTTTGAAATTATGCATCGTTTGGGAAAAGTCGGGAGATTAAATTTGTTTCAAATTCAATTTAAAAATAATTTTTATTTTAGGAAATAGTGGAGCACCATTTTTCTCTTGAGAAATAGTCCACAAAAATATGGAACGGACGTCACTGGTATTTTTTAAAATATTTTACATAGAAAAAATGTCTTTTGCTGCTGTTTAGCAATGTACCAAATACTTATTACATATCTTGAGCGGTTTAAAAATTATGATAAAAAAATGTTTTTATCTTTGAAGCGTTTCCGGACATATTTTTTTTATAGAAAACTAGGGCTTATTTTTGACGTAGAATATGTCATTTAAAATTTGATGCATGAGTTTCGGAACACCCTGTATTGTATCAGAGTGTAAATTTATAACTTGTCACATGGTATAATATATTTTATTTTTTTCTAAATTATTGAAAAAATTAGTAACTTTGTTGAATTCTTTTATTGTTCAAACTTATTAATTTTGTTTCACTTGAATGTTTAGAACTACTTTTCGCACTTCCGTATACTTTTTGCTGTTTCCCTCAAATACTCCTTTTTATATAACTTTATATATGCAATACATATATTTTTTAAAGTTTTTGATTAAATTGTCTTTACCATTATTTTTTAATGCAGTTACATTTTTTTAAAAAGTCTTTTATCACAATCTCAACTACCCCCGAAAATTTTCAAAACCCTCCATCCCTCTACCTCGGCCTTCGTCCCTCTCTCTCGCACCCACGTCTCAACCCATAAGCCCGGTCTCGCTCACGCATATCGTAGTCTCGTTCGCGCCAACAGGTGTCCTAGCGTCGAAGTCGCGACGCGGGGTTGCGGCGGACGCGATGATAGCGATGCGACTGACGCTTGGCGTAATGTTCGGAGGCGGCTGCGGTGGTGGCCATTGCGCGCAGGCGTCGCCCAATGCGGCGTCGGAGGCGGCGCGGGGTTGTCAAGTAAGTGAATTTTAAGGGGAGATTACGTGATTGATTCTAAAGATATTTTACCACCAGATATTCTAACCAGCAGAGTTACATACTGAATTTCGGTATTCGAATACGAATATAATACCGTAAAAGTATTGTGAACACCCTGTATAGGGGGTATATGGGTTTTAATAATTTTAATATTTATTTAATTATTTCGGCATTAACGAAATCACATCCAAAAAATTAAAACAAATAATCGAAAATATAGTGCAAGGTTTTTTGTCACTATAAACAATAACAGAGTCTAGGTCATATTATTTCATTCAGGGTCAACAATAACGTGCTAAGTCACCAAAATACTAAGTTCAACTTGGTATATATACAGAAATTGTCCTAATAATGGAGATAGGTTGAGAAAAAAAAGATTAGAAAAATATTAGATAAGAAGTAGGTAGTAAAAGTGAAGTCAAGTATAAAGTTAAAGTTAGTTAAGCCCCCGTACTGGCTAGCCCTAGTGGGGGGTATGCCTGTACTAAATTTAGTCAGTCAAATGGTTCCTGTAATCTTATAGTGACAGAAAAGATAATTTTGGATGGTATTTATTTGGGTACACGCCAAAATAAAATTAAAAGTACTAAAAAACCAAAAAAATTAAACAAGTAAAAAGATAATTAAAAATCGACGTTTCGGTGGCAAATCTGTCACCGTTGTCAAGATAAATGGAATAAAAATAATAAAAATAAAAATTTACTATTATTTAGGTTTTAAAATTTAAAATTTTTATGTTTTTTAGGATATTCTGAAAACTTTGACATTAAATGTCAAAATATGTTTGTTTGGTTATAGTGTCATAGTGACATAGATAACTGGTTGCTGGTGTATTGATTGTTTATTTTACAAAAGGTGAATAGTTAGTTAATTTTTAGTCTTCCTGAAGATACTTCGGTATCAAGCAAAGGCAACCAAGTGTTATTTAAATTAACTGAAATTGATGCTACACAATTATCTTTATTTAATAATATATACGTACTTTCTTTGATTTTGCGTTTTTTAGAACTAGTTTCCTTTGCTAAAATGCTTGAAGCATCCCAGTTTATTCTATGATTGTTTTTACAAATTTATTTTTACCATACATTCCCGGACTATCAAATAAAATTCAACGAATAGGGCATAAATTTAATATTCGCACAATCTTTAAAACGCAAAACACAATCAGATCTCAATTAACAAAAACAAAACCATACAACTTAAATGAAAATACAAAAAATGTCATTTATAAAATACCTTGCGAATGCAATAAGTTTTATATAGGTGAAACTTGTAGACCATTAGCCAAATGCATAAAAAGAACACAGAACAAATATTAGAAACACAGAATTTCATAAATCAAAAATCTGCCAACACGCATTTGAAAACAATCATAGAATAAACTGGGATGCTTCAAGCATTTTAGCAAAGGAAACTTGTTCTAAAAAACGCAAAATCAAAGAAAGTGCGTATATATTATTAAATAAAGATAATTGTGTAGCAACAATTTCAGTTAATTTAAATAACACTTGGTTGCCTTTGCTTGATACTGAAGTATCTTCAGGAAGACTAAAAATTAACTAACTATTCACCTTTTTGTAAAATAAACAATCAATACACCAGCAACCAGTTATCTATGTCACTATGACACTATAACCAAACAAACATATTTTGACATTTAATGTCAAAGTTTTCAGAATATCCTAAAAAAACATAAAAATTTTAAATTTTAAAACCTAAATAATAGTAAATTTTTATTTTTATTATTTTTATTCCATTTATCTTGACAACGGTGGCAGATTTGCCACCGAAACGTCGATTTTTAATTATCTTTTTACTTGTTTTTGGTTTTACTTTTAATTTTTTTTTGGCGTGTACCCAAATAAATACCATCCATTAAATGAATCCGCCAAACTACAGAACATATCTTCAATTAAAGATAATTTTATTGTCCATCGCTCTCATGGTCCCAAGAAGATAGTTCCATATGGTACATTTGCCCCAGTGACGTAAAGTAGTCCCTATGTAATTTCAAAATTATACGTCACAGTATTATTATTTAATACCTAGAAAAAAATATTCATGAATACTAGAACTGGGTAAAGGGCCTTCCTCTGAAAAAAAACATCATGTTCATGTTCTTGGTCCTTAAAATTTTGAAGAGCAAAAAAAAGATCGTCGAAATTTTTTCCTTATTTTGGGTGGTCACGAAATACTGATTACATCATTTTAATATTTGAATACTTACAATGTCGATATTCGAATTCTTAAAATCTGGGTATTCAAATACTTAAAAATAGTATTCGAATACTATTATTCCAAAAGGGTATTTTGAACACAAAATCCCGAATACCGAATACCAAACACACAGATGTATTTGGATACTATTCGAATACCACCCCAATGTATTCTGAACACGATTCAGAATACCGAGTATTCGAATACTACCTAACTCTGTTGACCAAATTTTACCATAATTTATATTTTTAGTATTTTAATAAGCTCGATCAGCCAAATCATAAGGTGCATAGGCAAGTGAAGCAATAACAAAGCAAAACCGATGCGATAGCATGTTTACATGCCACCATATTTGTCTATTCTTTACTTGTTAGTGTTATACACGCTTACAGACCGTCTCCTTTTCACGTATGGCCTTTGAAACTTTTAATTTGGTTGAACTTGTACAATATTTTGAAACACAATACCTTCTTTAGAACATACCAAACTTGTATACCAATTATGTTGATGATAGGATATATTGAAAAATAACGTGTACTTAATTAGACCCTTGCCTTAAAAATATGTCATTTTTGTCTTTACAGAAAAATCACACATATTTAAATCTCGAGTATGTGGTGGCCAACTTATTGGTACGAAAATTTTCCTCGTAAATTATCGGTTGAAGGGGCACCTTCATATACAAGGTGACACTAGATGTTGTAACCCCCATATTTTTTTTGTAGGTACATACAGGTTTGCCTACGCCTGTGCTGGATTTAAAGAAGTGGCCTTTTTTTGATCCTTAACTTTTTGATATCTTCGTTAACAAAAGGGACCCGGATACGATTTTGCCTACGCCTGTTTTTGCCTACGCTACACCACTGATTTATGCTTTTGGAAATTTTCAAACATTTTAAATTGAAACACCCTCATTTAATTTTAACTTTAAATTTCACACTAAACACCAATTACAATGATATAGTACATTCAGTTAAATTTTAAAAGGAGGTTTGGCAATTCTTGCTCAGAAAGGTACATTTTATGTTTTTTTTTTTTGACGAGACAGTTAAAATTTATTGGTTTAATAAAATATATATTTAGAAGAATGTTATGTATTATGTACAATTTTAGTTATGAAACTAAAAAAATACGGCAATGGTAGCAACTAAGGTCTGGCCTTACATAACCGCACCAAGGCCGCACCCAGCCCGAATTCAAAATGATAGAGGAAAGTGGGGCAGATTAAGTCAAAAAATTCAAAAGCACTTTTATGCCGCCAATTTTTTGCACCGCATCCCTCTACCTTTTATCAACGAGACGCACGGCGGCGGGCTCGTTGCGATTATGTGTGGCTAGACCTTTATTAGGAAGCGTCTCGAAAAAAAAAGGGAATTACTGAGGCCTGGATCATATAAAATTAAAAAAAACGATTCCTTCGTTGTATAATTGTTTTCAGTAAGTAACGCTGGACGAACATTTTAAAACAAAAACGCGATTTAAAAAAAAACTGGCATATTTGTTTTCATGAAAATTAGAAATATTGACAGATTTAAAAAATATTAAAAGGACTAAAGCTGTAGTATTGAAGTAGGTAATGATAGCACTATACAACAAGTGTTTACCCTTTTTTTACTCTTAAAATGTTTTTCATTTTGAATATTTATTTTAAAAAATAGTATAAATACCCCTCCTTCCCCCCTTAATCATTTATTTAAGAATTTGGTAATTAATATGTATAGTAGTATGTAATCTTTAAAATGTAAATAAAAAATGAGAAATTTACAATAATTATGACATGAGAATGGTTGATGGCTTAAACATGAATGTTCAGCAAAACTGTATCTATTTATTATCATAGTTAAACACGTGTAATTTCAAAATATTCCCTAAAATCGTAAATTTTCTAAAATCCATGCGAATTTTTAATTAAAACGCCCATAAATTTCAGACGTTACCGTACGTTATGACTGTCAAAGGACCGAGTGAACATCGTTTGGCGATAAAACATTGTTCTAATCTCTTTTTCAGTGACGTAATACCTTTCTCGAAAGCCGTTTTAAAAACCATAAATTTTGTCTTTGTGCTCAAACGGGTCATTTTCCAGAGACACGTCGGAATATATGCGTCATTGTAAGAAAAATAAAGTTGTGTAACCCTATTTTTATTTTGCAAAACAATGCTGCTATTTACTTAAAATCATTAACAGTACCCCTCCGAGCTACAGCCATAGTAAATTGCCCCATTCCCCAAGAAAATATAAACAAAAAATGTGTATTTATCACAAAATTAATTACCAATATAATTAATCACAACTAAAACAAGCAACGAGTCATTCAAAGGACTTTTTTTGGGTACACGCCAAAAGTCAATCTAGAAAAGAATGGGACCGCTTCGGTTCTGGTCCCGGGGTATAGTAAGCTGACCCTTTTCATCCCTATTGGTCCCTATAAACTGGCCGGTGGCCTAAAACAAAATAAAGAAAAACCCCTCAAAAACCTAAAAAATTCTAATAAGAAATTGACGTTTCGGTGTCAAGCCTGCCACCGTTGTCAAGATAAAATTCAGTTTAAAATTAAAATAAAAATTTAACTACTATTTAAAATAATAATGTAAAAGTTTTTTTAGCTAGGAATATTCCAAACACTATTTGCCGGCAATGTACATTTTTCATATTGGCATTGATGGTAAAGCATTGGCAATTGGTGGCAATATTATGCCAACATCTTATACGCATTAAAAAGTCAACCCTAAATAAACACTTAATTGCCAATAAATTTTACATGCAGGCGAATTGCCGGCAAGCATACAAAAATGGCGGCATACCAATCCTGATTAAATAAAGCACGCGTTTTTGTTGCAGGCAAATAAATATTGATTTTTGAAGGCAAACCTTCAACGCATATTCATACTTTTTAAACCATATTATTAACATTGGTATTTAACTAACATTAAAGCAATTTTTGATCTGTTTTATTTATAATGGCAGCTAAACAACATTATTTTATGTTTTTTTACATAATTTAAAGGAAATGGCCTTTTCATAACATTTTATTGTTAAAAATCATGCAAATAAAAATTAGGTCAAACAAAATGTTTATTATGTATTTTGGAGCGAATAAAAATAAAATGATGGTAAAATTAGCTACGTTAATTTCGACCGAAGGTGACCGCTTTGTGCATTTGTTTTCTACGTGGTTTTCTAGCTTTTTAGTTTCTTTTTAAAGAAAAGAGTTTTTAATAGACATAATTAAATGTATTCATTACCTAATAAGTGTGTGTTGTGTGATTAATTGGTGATGGCTAGTCGAGAAGGCAAGATATTCAAGTAGACTGTTAGGAGCTGTAAACATTTTGTTTAAAACTTTATTAAAAGTTTTAAAGACGTGTTAATAAAAAATATTATATATATTTAATAGTTTTTTTGACATACCGATAGATGGCGTAATGGACAATAAACTACTACGTTTCTGCAATATCTTCGCTTTTTATCGTCTAAACCGTACCCATTAGACAAAAATAATTCGAGAGCGGTCTGCGGTAGGTGATCTCACTTAGCTTTGAAAGAAATATCTTCGGCTAGTGTAAAAATCTGCATCTCCAAGTTGGACAGTGTTCCGAGAGATGGTACTTTGCATTGCAAGGAAATTGCATGCAGTAAGGAGTTTTTTCCTATTTTAATTTTCAAATAAAATATCGTATCATTTTAGCTTTTAAAAAAGTATATGCGACAATTTTCGTCAATAAGACGTCAGCTTGCTGCTTGGGAGTATCTGCATTTGCCCACTTTCGTGTCTTTTGTTACTCTTTGCCAATAACTTATTAATGATGGATGCCATCATCTTAAACGCATTTTTTTGCCAATAACTTATTAATGACGGATGCCATCACTTTATTCTGCAACACGTGGCCTAATAACGGCCAATTGCCCACTTTCGCGTCTTTTGATACCTTTTTGCCAATGCCTTGCCATTAAAGAGTGTTGGCAATGCCAGTAAATTAAATGTATAACGCCGGCAAAATGTTATATGGGACTACCTGCAGTTGAAGCTATGATTTTTTTTAAACCCGCATTAGTTTAGATATACTAGGTTTTAAAAATAAAAATTATGTATACAACCCAGGATGCCATCTGTTGGAAAAATTTCAAACTTTGCTATTAAATGAAGAAGAAATTTTTTAGTGATTGCAAAATGTTGGCAACGGTCCAAACATTGCCTGGATTGCCATCTGTTGGCAAAATTTGAAACTTTGCTACTTAATAAAGAAGAAATTTTTAGTGAGTTGCAATCTTTTGCAAATTTTAAAATTTGCTACCATTGTCATTTCATAGGGGCTGGTTATTTTCTTTTTGCTGCTTAATTAAATAGTATGTTCTAATTTACTGTTATATTAAGAATTTTGTGCAATATAACGAACTAAAATGAAATATTATTAAGTTTAAAAAACTAAAACACGCTTTATATGCACCGAACTAAAAATTAAAAATAATTTTCATTAAAAAAATATTTTCACTTCATAGTAAAGGGTGCATTTTACTATTTTTTCATAACTTTTCCATCATAGATATTGGCAAATATAATAATTATAACATTTAATATATTAAGCACCCCACGCTTTTTACTATGAAGTGAAAATATTTTTTTAATGAAAAATTATTTTTTAATTTTTAGTTCGGTTGCATATAAAAGCGTGTTTTTAGTTTTTTTAAACTGAAAAACAACAGTTTTTTGTTTGCTTTAGAGCAAAATCAGAGATTTATATGCTCATTACGGCAATATTTTCTAAACAAACACATTAATTATTTTTCAGTCGCAATTCAGGAACAATTTTCTGTTTTGCTCTAGATTTAAATTAAACGGGTTTTGGTTTACTTTTATTTTTCTCATTAAGTGGATAGACTCTGCAAAGCTACTGAAAAATAAATACAAACAGGAAAAATGGAAAATATGTTCTTATTATTGAATTGCTTTCGGTAGGTTGGATTATATAATATGATTTAACAAAAATGTTTTTTAAGTTTAAGATATTGGCCATGGACACAGTTGGCGACGCTGGGGGATGTCCCAGACCACCCCTAAATTATGTTGTGCTTCCTAAAATAGGAAATAGACGCCTGTAAATAAACATAAACATAAGTAAATCAAGTAAACCCTTTCAACAAAATACGCAGGTAAAGATGGGTCCACATTTAATTCATTCTGAAAGCGAGTGCCGCCAAGTACACAAAATGATAAGGTAGCAAAGCTCTTTTGTAAACAATGATTTATTGCAGCAAAAATATTTAACCAGGCGAGTTTCTAGTACCACACCACGTGCCACCGGTTTTATAGTAGGACAGAGGCAAAATATAAGAGAATGTTTTGTAAGTAAGTGATATGTATGTGTTTTACAATGTGACTTTTTATTATTTATCGAAAAATATGTAATCAGGTCCTGTCCGAGGCTATGTTGCATTCGAAAAAGTTTGTTTACTTTATCATTTTTTGTGTGCCAGGCTGCATCGCTTTCAGAATAAATTAAATATTGACCCATCTATACCTAATGGATTTTTTTCGTTTAGTAACGTTGGGGCCTTACTTACGTGGAGGTAATCTTCTTTATTTATTTATTTAAATACTTTTTTTTGTTGCAAAATAACCACAATACCTATAACCAATGTTATGCACACCTATTCATTTTGACCCTTCAAAAATTACTGCCCCCTTTGGCCACGTCTATATAGCAAAAACATGGCGTCGACACGGCCCAAGTTTCAGACACGGCTAGTAATTTGTCGAGTAGTGAGTAATTAAGCATTCTCGTGCGTGCGGACAGTAAAAATTAGAAAAGTAGTTTAGTGGAGTAGCTGTCCACACGCACGAGAATACTTAATTACTCGCTACTCGACTAAATTACTAGCCGTAGTTTGAACAAGGCATAAGCGTCAAGGCGATCTTTTTTTTTGCTTTAGAAACGAAATGTATTTTAATAATGAAGCAAAACTTTCGATAAAAAGTAATTTAAAGTTGCAATTTGTTAAAAAAAAACATATCTAAACTTTGCCAATATATCAAATGTTAACGAGAATACATTTTTAAAAACTGTAATATACAGGGTGATGCAACAAGTCGGCACTATTTCTAACTCCTTTATGATTGCAGATACGGGGTGTTAAATGCAAAATTTTATGGAATAAAAGTCAAAAAACGGGAAAATACTGCATTTGTTGAGGACAAATTATCAAACCTCTTTTAATCTGGGAAAAACAGAAGTCTCTAGCATTAAATTTAAGCGAGGTATACATGCATATTGTTTAATTGGTAGCTATGTTGTATCTGCTGTTTTTATAATTTTTAAAAATATTTTGGCTACCATGTTATCTCCTATTTGTTCTTAATCATAAATATAATGGAGCTGTTATAAAATATTTTGTAATTAAAAAACCAAAAATCTGGAATCTTTTGACAGTTCTTTACTTTTAATTTAAACTTTTGGCAACTTTACTTTTTTAAATAAAATTTGTACCGTACCTGAAGTCAAGGTCAGTTTAGTTCTTTGTTAGTCTAGTCTCTTTTTTTAATTGGCTTTTTTAAGAAATTAAAAAAAAAAACATATCTCTTTGACATACTTTCGATGTTGCCAAATCCTCTTCATATTTGACTTTAAAATAAATGACGTTTCTTTTAACCTTGTTTGCTAGTTTGAGGTTATAAAACATAAATTTTAATTTTCATTTAAATTTTTTCCATATTTTCACAAAAATAATCATTAAAAAAATTATTTTTCCCTAATTTTGATGTAATGTTGACGAATGTTAACTCATTTTAGTAATTTTACCCCGCCCAGCACCCTATTCACATCCCGGTCCCGGAAGTCGTTAAGTTATAACATAGAGTAAGGCAATTTATGTTACTTTATGGTTATAATTATTCAAAAACTGGATATTTTGGAACAGCGCCACTGGTGTTTTATTAAGAAAAGGGTCTAAAATCAGTGAGTATCATTTATTTTTAAAAAATCATAAAAACGGCAAAAACCCTATTCGGCACCTCTTTACCTTTTTAATTTAAACCAGTGTCGTAGATAAGGGGGGAGGGGTACTGGGATAATTACACCCCCTAGGATGATTAAAAAATGATTTGGAGGGTTCTGACACATGAAGGTTGTGAAGTAGCGTTTGTAAGTTAAAGACCTTAAGCCTTTGCTCTCTCCCTCCCCTCCCGGCAGAAAAAATAAAATGATCTACACCACTGATTTGAACCATTTTTAAGTAGGTAGAAACTCCACTTATTTCTACGAACCGAAATGCCTTTAATCAGAACTAAACGTATTTTCTTTTTATTTCATATAAGTTATTATTCCGCAATATTTCGGTGAAATTGGGACCTTAGTTCCGCCTTTAAAGGAAATGAAACAAAACAATTCGCTTATCCAACACGAAATAGACTCGGACGAAAAGGTTATTTTCAGGAATAACATTTCTAACACTTATTGTTGTAATTTTTACATAGCTTGGTTGGGGCATTAGTTTAATTTTTCCCCAGGGTCTATCTACGCCTCTGCCTTTACTTGATCCAAAAATGACTTTGACCAAAAACAAAACTTGTAACACTAAAGTTAATTTCAATATTTGTTTTACTAAATTCATGTTTTGCGGTAGATCAGGGGTCTTCGTGAAAATAATGCATTTGACGCTATGCGGCTCCTCCTGACGTTTAGAATATGAATACAACTGCTTTGAAATTGTAAGATGTTCCGAGGAAGCACGCGGCACTCCTGAAACATATTTTACTTTACGAGTTTAGGGATTGGAGTTTCCGAATTTTTAAAATTTTTAAAACTTTTAAACATTGGTGGAGATTTTTAATCATTTTTATTTGTTACTGTAAACCTTTTGAGGAAGTAAAATTGATTGGTATGCATGGACGTATTTTTATCTTTTTATAGGAAGTTGACGGGGAGGGTTAACCGCGAAAAAATTTGCAATAAAATAAAATTCTTTAAGAGCAAAAAAAAAAAAAAAGAGAAAAGAACCAAGAGTTGGGCGTCATTTTGAAAAAAAATAAATGGAAAGGGGGCTTTGTGGCACATCATTTAAAAACCCCTGACAAACACTTTATAATTCCAGAATACAAAATCAATACCTTTAACTACCATAAAATGGCGACACCTTGAAAATTGCCTTAATTCCTGATTTGGATGGCCATATTTCCAAAACTAATTAAGTTAAATATACTTAATGTAATATTTTTTAAATGTCCTTTAGATATCTTTTTTAATGGTGATATAATATACGGGGTGCGTCAATAAAAAAATCTATATTTGTCCTACATTGTATATTATCACCAGTATCATCAATAAATAGAGCTTTAAAAATCAAAATGGCGCCTAGCTCTCAGTTTGACATTTACATCTGTCATTTTGTTTTTAAAACTTTGGTTTATGTTGTCTTACTAAAGTCCTAAAATTTTCATGAAAAAATACCTAACAATTTAAAAGTTGATTTTTGTAAACTAAGTACTACGATATTAGGTACCTAATTATTTACAAACGGTACGCATCGCCGATTTTAATTAAATTTGTTTTTTGGCGCGCTAATTACGAATCTAAAAGAATTTTTGGTCGGACACGTTTCGTTCTCGAGATATTCATCGTCAGACTTGATAACCAAAACTAACCTAAATTTACTCTTTCCCCCATCATTTTGCACTCAATTCTTGAGTTTTCTGCTAAATTGGTACTAAATATTTGATTTCCACCTCTAAAAACCTAATTTTTCTATTTATTTTATCCTTTTCTTTCCATAACATTGTAAAGCTTCACTTTTAATCGATCGAAATGGTGGGTTGTTTGCTAAGAGGTGGCGCCTAAGCTGTTTGTTTACTTACCTAAAGGCTTTTTTGTTGTCACCGCTTCGATGTTGGTTCCCCCCACCCAAAAATCACTTTCTGCGTACCGCCCTGGCCTAAATAAAACATTTTCTTTTTTAATTATAAATTTATTATGGGGGACATTTTGATCATTTGCCGGGTGGGCCAACTGGTCCCCAGTCCGACAATGATGGTCATGTTGACGTAAGGTATTGTCATGAAAATATGAATTTTGGAATTTTTGTCCACATCTCGAGGCACTGTGCGGTGTGTCACCTTGTTTTGATGCCGTAATTATTTATTTAATCTCTATCTGCTTGTATTCTACACGCGTTAGGCCGTCTGAACCATTAGACTTAGCTGGTACATGGTATATTAAAAAAAACATGTTTTTAAATTTAGTTTCAGCTATATTTCATTGTCTCCCACTGCATTGAATCTACATAAAGTTTTATTAAGCAATAAATAAATCTCTGATTCTTTCTAACCCAATGACTGAATAGACAAACATTTTAACATAAATTCCCTTTGGAAGTTCAAAGACAACATTTGTATGCTAAATATAGAGCCAAAACAGCGATTCTTCCGCATAGCGCAGAGGCCCATGCGGCGGGATCTCTGCGATGGCATCGAAACTCGTGGCGTCGGGGCCGTCTCCTGCAATAATTCGCGAGATGCAGCAGGACTAAGAGCAGTCTGCCAGTCTGCCCGCTTGAATTCTTCGGTCCTGATGGAGCTGCCACAAGCTGAGGCTTGTTGGCAGCGTTGCCACCAGGCGTCAATGCCAGGTGTTTATTTTTTGTTTTTCCAGGGTCACTGTCAGGGCAGGCATGATGTTGCCGACAATTGTTTTTTGACAATTTTGAAGGTCTATTTTTCCTTAATAAATATAAAGGGTGTCCAATCAATATTTTTGACCAGTCTTTCATTACAAATTGAAACAAATAATGATATCAAAATGCGCTTTTTCGCATGAAAGCCTTATGCGAACCGCAAAGGTCTTCTAATTGGTCAATCGACTTTCAAATGTTTCGTTAGAAATTGAGTAATCAGAACCAGGCACAAAAAGACGCGAAAGTGGGCAATTGGCCGTTATTGTCACGTGTTGCAGATAATGTGATGGCATCCGTCAATAATAAGCCATTGGCAAAAAAATGCGTTTAAGATGATGGCTATCCATCATTAATGTCATTGGCAAAAAGATAAACAAAAAGACACGAAAGCGGGCAGCAAATGCAGATACTCCCAGCAGCAAGCCGACGTCTTATTGACGAAAATTGTACGCGTATACTTTTTTTGAACGCTAAACGATGTGTGATATTTTATCTGAAAATTAAAACAGCAAAAACTCCTTACGGCATGCAATTTCCCTCGCAATGCAAAGTACCATCCTCGAACACTGTCCAACTTGAGATGCAGATTTTTACACTAGACTCGAAGATACTTCTCTTCGTGCCGCGAGATCGTCTACCGCAGACGAGCCCGAATTACTTTTGTCTGGTCGGCACGTGGTCTAGACGATAAAAAGCGAAGATATAGCCAGTAGAAACGTACTAGTTTATTGTCCATTACGCCATCTATCGGTATGTCAAAAACTATTAAATATATATAATATTTTTATTAATAGTGTCTTTAAGACTCTTTAATAAAGTTTTAAAACAAAATGTCTTACAGCTCTAACAGTCTACTTGAATATCTTGCCTTCTGACTAGCCATCACCAATTAATCACACAACACACACTTATTAGGTAATGAATACATTTAATTATGTCTATTAAAAAAACTCTTTTCTTTAAAAAGAAACTAAAAGCTAGAAAACGCACGTAGAAAGAAATGCACGAGTGCGGTACACCTTCGGTCGAACTTAACGTAGCTAATTTTACCATCATTTTATTTTTATTCGCTCCAAAATACATAATAAACATTTTGTTTGACCCTAATTTTTATTTGCATGATTTTTAACAATAAAATGTTATGAAAGGCACATTCCTTTAAATTATGTAAAAACATAAAATAATGTTGTTTAGCTGCCATTATAAATAAAACAGATCAAAAATTGCTTTAATGTTAGTTAAATACCAATGTTAATAATATGGTTTAAAAAGTATGAATACGCGCCGAAGGTTTGCCTCGCTCAAAAATCCAATATTTATTTGCCCGCAACGTAAACGCGTGCTTTATTTAATCAGGATTGTATGCCGCCATTTTTGTGTTGCCGGCAATTCGCCTGCATGTAAAATTTATTGGCAATTATAATATTAGGGTTGACTTTTAATGCGTAAGATGTTGGCATAATATTGCCACCAATGCTTAATAGCTAATCAATGCCAAAGAAAATGTATATTGCCGGCAAATAGTGTTTGCGTTTATTTACCCTAAACTAATTTTAATTAGTGAGAGCAGTGGCAGCGTGGGACGCATATTGTCTAATAATATTGACAAAAAAATGTACGCCAGTGACTTCTTTGCAACTTTTATATTTTTTCCGGATGAAACTACTAAAAATACAACTTTTTGTCCTTCTATTTTTACGTGGCTTGCTTTGTTTCCAGAAAAAAAAATTAAATCCGTTAAACTGCATAATCCGCCTGGACCATACAAGGGCATTTGTTTCTTTTAACAATGAAGTGTTATTATTTCTTATTAGCAATTATGTAACAGCAAAAATAAATACTTAATTAAATAAGGTTTTATACTAGTATAACAAATTTTACTAAAAAAAAGTGTTTTAGAAATTTTTAGGTTTTTGAAAACTTTAACTGTATCTTGGGAACGAAAAATTAGAGAACCTTTGTTTATATGAAGTTTTTAATGATAAAATTGGCTTAGGATAATAAGCCCTTAAATTCTATTACCGCAGTTAGGAAACACCATGTATGGCCTTATAAATTTTAAGGACTTAAATTAAGATTTTTCAAGTCGTTTTGGAATCCTCAATTAATTTTATTAGGTATTAACAGGTAAAATACCTTCCCATTTTTGGTGATTTTACAATTAAAATACTCTAAACCCTTTTTGGGTTTATGATATTCTAAGCTGTTTAATTGTAGTTATTTATTAATATACAATACATTTTATTTACCTGTACCTGTATTAAAAATATGCATGGTATAATAATTTTAATGCTTATCTTTATACCTAAACAGAAATATGTTTCGAATAGACATCGACAAATAATTACAATCCCAGGTAGTTTTCGTCGGTTCACAACAATAGCCGTATCATAATTATTCTTCGAACACAAACTCAAAATATCTGGAGTTCGTGATTGCAGGTTGCAATTAACAGATGACAGGATTGCATGCAATGGGAAAATTTAAGTTATTTCGTGACGTCACTGATTAAAACTAATCTATTGTCTTATGTAAGAATCCCACTTCACTTTTACACTAATTTTTAAGGCTATTGGTTTGCCTTAAATTTTTATATAATATATAATAATTCTCTATATATGGTAACCAACCTTCATAGGCGTAATTTTGGGGGGCTTAGCTCCCCAAAAAGGAGAATTAGACAAAATTAGCCCCCCAAAATTCCCAGTATCCAAGCCGAAACTTATTTGACTAAAAACCTAAAAGCGATAAGAGAAAGCGATTTTTATGTCAATAGTGCCACTTTTACCTAACTGTAGGTCATTTTTGTGGCGGTAATGACAAACAAATCCCTTTATCTTTCCCAAATTTTTGTTGCTAAGTCTCGAAGCTTGCCTCATACCTTTCGAGACTACCAAGACTCCAGCCCCCCTAAAAACCGAAGCATATTGCGCCTATGCCAACCTTTTGTGAATAAATATACCTGTATAGACATATTAGCTTTGCCAAAATTGGGTCAAATGTGTACAGAACCAAAATTTTTACACACCACCACGCCAATATGTAGTGTTGACCACGCCGGGGCTATCCATTTTTCATGTGCATGAAAAAACGGCTTTAGGAACCACCCTAAAACATCAAAAACCTGTTTAAAAACATATTTAGGTATCTCTAAATTAATACAAGTGTACTGCCGTGCAAATTTCTAAAGCGAATTTTTACATATCGACAAGACTGCCTCTAGTCGGTTTATACTCAGAGGTTTGTGCGTTTATTCTTATTATCGATACTTATATCCATCTCTAATCCATAAAATTAGAACCCTTTTTACCTGCTTGGCAAACCCAATCAATCGCTCTTGTCAAAATACTTCATTTCTGTATCAAAAATCAAGAGGATTGTATAGTGCATGGTTGAATTTTAGTGTTAAGTTTTTCTCTGCGTGAATTTTTCGTCATAATACAACTTGTAAAGTGCGATTCATTTTTTCTTTACATAAAGAGTCGGTTGGTGACTGAATTCTAAAAACTAGTGCAATAAATCGTGGGAGTGAGCCATGGAAGTCGAAACAGGTTATTTAACAATCTTTTTATAGTATATTGAAGTTAATATTGTATTTTTAAGACATCGAAAAGGCTAATTTAAAACATTTTCACAACCTAAACTTTCATTCTTGCAGTAAAACAAAACTTATTATAACAAAAGTTACATATTTTCTCTAGGAACGTCAGTGAGGTAATTGCCTGAATTTATATCAATTTTGGTGTATGGAGGGACTTTTGGGGCGCTAATCACGAATTTACCATAATTTTTAGTTGGAAACTTTTAATTTTCAATACATAAATTATCTAACTTGGAAATGAAACTAACCTCATTTCATTATAATCCCCTTCCTTTAAACAAACAATTCTAGATTTAAATCTACACTTTTTAAAGACTTTTTCTATTTATTTTACATCTTTTTACATAAAATTGCAAAGATTTACTTTTAATCATTTCAATCACAGCAGGTATAGGTATCTGGAGAACTCAAAACACTTCCGACCCAAAAGTTTTGCAGATGATTGTTTAGCCTCTAAAAACCCCATATATCAAAAATTGTTCAAAGTCCAGCTTGCATCAACTATAGAGAAAATTATCTTCAGTAATTTTTAACTACATTTGGTACCTAAATATTTCATAATGTATTCTAGATTTATTAAAATATAGAAAATATTTTAATAACTTTTAAATAGGCGCCACTGATTTTATATTCAGGACAGTGTCCAAAATCAGTAAGTATTAATTATTAAAAAAAAAAAAATTGGAAATAGCCGAAAACCATATAAAAAACTGTTGCCCCACATTTCTCTTACCATTTTAACTATTTACACTAAATATAAACTTTATTTATCTTTACAGAGGGCTCTGATTTGAATGACTCAAAGTCTCTAAACAGCACTAAATCACGTTCCCCTTCAGTTGAATCCAATCATTCAGTTAGAAATGGAAATGCTTCCCCTCGTAAATCTCGCTCTAGAAGCGGCTCAGCCAACAGTGTGGCTAGCAATCAAAGTGAAAAATCTAGATCTAAAAGTAGGTCTCGATCCCGTAGTGGATCACCAAGAAGTGTTGCTAGCAATCACAGCAAGAAGTCTAGATCTAGAAGTAAATCAATGTCCAAGAGTAGATCCCGATCTCGCAGTGGTTCAGCTAGGAGTGTAGGCAGTAACCACAGCAACAAATCTAGGTCTAGAAGTAAATCAAAGTCCCGAAGCAAATCTAGAAGTAAGTCGCGCTCACGTAGTGGTTCTGCAAGAAGTGTAGCAAGTAATCACAGTAAAAATCTCGATCTAGAAGCAAATCTAAATCCAAAAGCAGATCGCGTTCACGCAGTGGTTCAGCTAAAAGTGCAACTAGCAACCACAGCAGAAAATCTAGATCTAGAAGTAAATCGAAGTCTAGAAGCAAATCACGCTCTCGTAGTGGTTCTGCTAGAAGTGCTGCTAGTAATAAATCAAAATCTAGAAGTAAATCAAGATCTAGAAGCAAGTCAAGGAGCAAATCGCGCTCTCGCAGTGGTTCAGCACACAGTAGAGCAAGTAACCAGAGTAAAAATCTAGATCTAGAAGCAAATCCAGGTCCCGAAGTAAGTCTAGGAGTAAATCACGTTCTAGAAGTGGATCAGCCCGAAGTGCTGCTAGCAATAAATCCAGATCTAGAAGCAAATCAAGGTCGCGGAGCAAATCAAGAAGTAAATCGCGCTCTCGTAGCGGTTCAGCTAAGAGTGCAACAAGCAATCGTAGTAGATCTAGATCAAGAAGTAAATCTGGATCTAGGAGCAGATCCCGTTCACGTAGCGGTTCAGCTAGATCAAGATCTAGAAGCAAATCCAGGTCTAGAAGCAGATCGAGGTCCGGATCAGCAAGATCACGTTCAGGGATCCAGAAGATCAAGATCTGGGTCTAGAAGGTCAAGATCTGGATCTGCAAAATCAAGGTCTAGGTCACGTTCTGGATCGGCAAGATCACGGTCTGGCTCTAGAAGATCAAGATCAGGATCTAGAAGGTCTAGGTCAGGCTCTAGAAAATCAAGATCTAGGTCAAGGTCAGGGTCTGCAAAATCCAGATCTAGGTCAAGGTCAGGGTCTAGAAAATCGAGGTCTAGATCAAGATCACGTTCAAGGAACTCAAGGTCGCGCTCTGGATCCAACAGATCTAGGTCTGGATCTAGGAAGTCGCGTTCACGTTCAGTCTCGCGTAAATCTAGGTAAGCACTTAACTTTTTACACTGTTTTAAATATATATTTATTTTTATCAGCTCTGTTTAAGGTTATAAATATATATTTTTTCAGATCAAGGTCAAGATCCGGTTCTAAATCGGGCGACGAAACAGCTAAGAACCGAAAGAGGTTATTAGATTCTGACTCTGAGGATGAAGATATTCAAAAGTCAAAAACTAAAAAGGTATTGGACAGTGACAATGAAGAAGAAGAGGCAGGACCTTCACAGGAACCAGCACCAGAAGAAAGTGAAGCAGCTCCTGCACCTCCTGTCCAAGATGATTCTGATTCTGATGAAGGAATTGATCCATCTCGGTTAGTAAGATTTATGTATTTTTATTAACTAGCATACCATAATTAAGTAATATTTTAAATATTTATGTTTTTTCTAAAATTCTTTTAATTTTTTTCAATAGGGAACATAATAGTGAAGGATTATCAGACTTTGACCTTATGCTCCAAAGGAAGAAGGAAGAGCAGTCAAAGAGAAGAAAGAGGAAAGATATTGATATAATCAATGATAATGATGATATTATTGCACAATTGCTATCTGATATGAAACATGCTGCTGAGGTAAGCAATAGTAAATGCTTAACTCCAATCCTTTACTACAAAAAGAGAAGTAATAAAACTACATTTATATGTTTTCTAAAGTATTGGAACTTTTGTATACTAAGATTGTGTCATTTTGTCCTTTTAGGAAGATAGAAGACTGAATCAAGAACACAAACCAGCTGTTAAGAAAGTAGCTATGCTGGGCAAAGTTATGTCCCAGTTGAAAAAACATGATTTGCAGTTGGCCTTCATTGAGCATAATGTTTTAAACGTTCTAACTGATTGGTTAGCTCCCATGCCAGATAGATCCATGCCAGCATTAGTCGTTAGGGAGAGTATCTTGAAGCTGCTTTCAGATGTAAGTAGCAGTAATCATGAGATCTTGAGGGATTGTTTAGTGTAAGTCTTCTAAATTTAAAATTTTTATTTTAGTTTCCCACAGTGGATCAGCAAACTCTAAAACAGGCTGGAATAGGTAAAGCTGTAATGTACTTGTATAAACACCCCAAAGAAACAAAAGAAAACAGAGAGAGAGCTGGACGGCTTATAAGTGAATGGGCCAGGCCTATATTTAACCTATCTACAGATTTTAAAGGTAAACAAATAGTATTTATGTATTTATAAACATTTCGTGTTAAAATATTTTAAAAAGTCTAAAACTCTTCTTAAATAATAATTTAAAAAATCGGTTGTCTGCAAAGTCGGTTTACTGACGATAGTTGAACGTGTCAACGTCGAAAGAATCATTATCTTTATTGGTGCTATGAACAATTGACACTAAATTCACTTTTAACTGCACTTCATACTTGACGAAAACATGTAAATGTATCATTGTATAGCAGCTGTCCGCGTGGACCGCTCACTCAAGTAGAAGAGAAACAGATGTCAAACGCGGATTGTGCCTTTCGCGCTTTCGCTTGCACTTCAAGCCTTAAATTGAACGCTTCAGAGCGAGGTAACGCCGCATGAGTCATGTTTTTTGTTGTGTGCAGCCGGCTCCATCGAATTATAAGACGTTGTGGAAAATTTAACAAATAACTTAATAACAATTTTTTGGTACACCCTGTATAATATTTTTTTAAATGTTATTAATTGGTTTGCAAATTTTCATATTTAAGCAATTTTCTAACTCTTCAGATGATATAATATCGTAGTTATAATGAATTTTAGTTTTTAGGATTTTTTAAAATAACATCATTTTGACCCACCCTGTATAGCGGTTTTAAATTTTTTTATAAACTATAGATACCTGTTCATAACTCCTTTAAACAGTTTTTTCAAATTGTAATTGTAACGTCAATATCGTATTTTAAAAATATTTTTGTTAATTTAAGTTAACTGGTTTTTGGGGCACCTTGTATAACATTTTTTAAATATTAATAATTGGTTTGAAAATCTTCATATTTAAGCAATTTTCTTACTCTTTAGATGATATAATACCGTAGTTATAAAAAATTTTAGTTTTTAGGTTTTTTTTAAATAACATCTTTTGACCGACCCTGTATAGCGGTTTTATAGTTTTTTATCATTACTGATTTTCGCTAATTTGGCCAGGATTATTTAAAACATCCTGTATATTATATTTTCTCCATTTAACTATAAATATGTAATTTTTAAAAATCCTGTATCTAATGTTACCAGTTACTGTATTTTTCATTTTAATAACACATTGTATAATGTATAAAATAACTTAATCAATATACCTAATATTAAACCCCCTGTATTACTTTTTTTTACTGCACGTATGTATGTAATATACGTAGAATACGGAGGCCGATTGTGCCTCTTTGTCGCTTCCCGCTTTCTCGTTTGCACTTCAAGCATTAAATGGAACGTGGCAACATAACGCGGCGAGCTAACGCCGGCATGAGTCATGTTTTTGGTGCTTGCAGCCGGGTCTATCCAATTATAAGACTTTGTCAGCGTCAAAAACATCTTTAAAAAGTACATACATAATACAAATTTTAAGCATGTGTATGATATGTATAACTAAAGGTTAGATGATTTTTCTTTGTATATATTTAAGAAAAGTCTTTTCTTAAATCATCAAAATTGTAATAAATATATATATTTTTTTGTAGCATTAAGTAAAGAAGAGCGTCTCCAACGAGACATTGAACAAATGGGTCCAAAACGACGAAAGACTGAAGAACAAGCAGAGAAAGAAAGGAAAGAGCTGTCCAAGGCTCTAAATGCGGACGGAAAGTAAGTAATAACTGAAGAAGAAAAAAAAACTTAATTATTACCTATTTTATACAAAGAATAAAGCGAAATTTTACTAAATATTTTCTATTACTATATTCTGTTTTATAGGCCGCTTAGACCAGGAGAAAAAGGTTGGGTAGCCCGCGCCAGAGTTCCAGTACCATCAAACAAGGACTACTTAGTAAGACCCAAGTGGGCTTCAGAAGTGGATATAAGTCGAGTAAGTTCTTATCAAAAATTTGATTAGATAAAGAGTCCACAATGCAATGTGTTTGTTCATTCACAAATTTACATTTTTCTGTGTTAAACAAAATTTTATATACACCTTCAGCTACTTCAAAAGCAATTCTTGTTTTATCTCTACCTACCAACTTCTTTTCACGCATTGACAAAACTTGCCTATGAACCTGTTGAAGTGACTGAACGTGTAAATTTTAAAGGCTTGGTATTGTTTTTTAGTTATCTAATTTTTGTCTTTTTCCAGACCACGAAAAAGGGATTAAACAGATTTGAGAAACACTACAAAAACTTCCTAGATGGCAAACGTCTAAAGCAGACTAGGCGAGCCGTGGAAATTTCCATTGAAGGAAGAAATATGGCTTTATAAAAAATAAGATTGTGTTTACTTATTATTAGGTAATGAAAGTTGTTATTTAATTGGAGCTGCTGGTATAATCAATCCATTTATGGCTATGTAAAAAATAATGTAAGACAATTCAGCACCTTCTTTTGGACACTTAATAAATTGTCAAACATCTTAGTACAACCTAGATGTTGTATTTTTATTTTCAAGTACCATCTGGACCAAAGGAATGGTGTGTGATAATTTTATTTAAAAAAACATAAAAGAAGGGTGTGATATGTTTATAACTAAAAACGGATTTTTATTTTTAATTAATACTATTATATTAGTATTTGTGTATTATAATCTTAAATAAAGTTGGACTTTTTAAAAGATTTTAGTCTAATTTTGTTATTTAACCTTTTTTTCAATTAATACTACAAAGTATACAGTCGTAGTGGTAAATATATTAAAAGATGATGTAAGACAGAAAACTTATCCCAATAAAAAAGTAAAAAATTACTTGATGGAGAGTTGCAAAATGTATTTAAAACTTTAGGGTAAAACATGATTTATATATCACTTAACAATATCTAATCCCTTACTCTTACGTACTGCTGTATACATACAGGTGTGAAAACCAACTGGCCTACCATAGGGTATTAAAAGCATAGGAAATATTCGAAGTGGGATATCGTCGGGTTCCGACACGGCAGACGGAAGCAGGGTAAACCAGTAGCCCCTGATTGCGTTCTGTTTGAATATGCGGGTTCGTTACAGGGGTAAATTTTAGGAGAGTGCATAGCAAGTTGTTGGAAGGGATTGGTTTCCATACCGGTATAACACTGCAAAATGTTATTAAAAGCAGTTAAGAAAGTCTTAAGATAATAATAAAAAGACAGATTTTGTTAAAAACGTTTAACACTTTATTTTGAAAGAACGCATTTCCGGACGTTTGTTAATAAACTTTTTTCTTTTTAATAAAATTGTTTTATGTGTATGCGATATGTGTACAATTAAATAATAATTTTTCTGTCATTTTTTACTTTTAAATACCTAACCAAGGTTAATTTATAAATACTTAGAATATATGTATATATACGTAAAGGGACTCTGGTACCTACCAAAGAAATTTAGAACTTTTTGTTATATTTGTGAATAGTTCAGAGCTAGGCAATAGAATCATCCCTGGAATCTGCTGGCAATGTATAGGCAGCGATTTATATATAAACAAGCACTTGAGTATCGATAGCTGTCGAACATCCCTAAGATTACGACAGAAAAGTAACCTCAAACTCAAAATATTTTTATTTTGCCGAAAGAAACTACCAGAAACACAAAAAGTAAATACTTATTTTTAATTTGTAACTACACGATGGAACAGTATGATAAAGAAAGCCTAAATGAAGGACTAGAACCTGAAGAAACTACAAATTTTAGCTCAGAATTCTCTTATCTTTATAAAAACAGTGGTAAATGTACAAACCTTTCTCAGCAGGAACGAAGAGAATTACTACTAAAAGAACAGAAGGAGAAGCGCCACAGCTTAGTAGATAGTCACAGGAATTTTTCTGACTTGCTTCTTGAAGACGAAAATGGGGACCATGCAGAAACTGAGGAGAATATGGAGACTGATATTCAGAATGACCGTCCCACTATAGTAAAACAGTTTCAGTTTATGAAATCCGAGTGGCTTTGTGAAGTCCCCGATGATTTAGAAGATAATTGGCTGGTCAAGTGTGCCCCACAAGGCTTTAGAGTACTTTTAATAGCTAAACATAACCGAACAGATGTCTATAATGAACGAAAGAAAATTTTAACTCTTAGAACCCATCTTCCTGGAGGAGGCTGTGATAAATTTAGTGGCCTCACTGTATTGGACTGTATTTTTAACAGATTAACAAAGACATTTTTTGTGTTGGATTGTCTGTTTTGGAACACCATGTCTATGCTTGACAGTGAAACTACATTTCGATTTTATTGGCTTAAAAACAAGTTCGATGAGAATTATAAACTCTCAGAAACAAACAAGCCTCACAGAATTTACCTGTTGGATTTTATACCTGCTCAAAAAACTCTCATTCAAGATAAAATATTTCAAGTTTTAAATGTTGGTAATCATCAGGTACTGCAAGAAGGTGTAGTGTTTTATCATAAGGAAACTCACTATACTTTTGGTGAGACTCCGCTCCTGGGTTGGCTTCATGCCTATATGTTGCCAGAAAAACTGGGAATTAATGTTTTACAAGAAAATATCACTAAAATGCCTGAAGACTATGTATGTTTAGAGAAATATTTGGAGTCTTTAAAACACAAGAAATCAAAAAGAAAGAAGGGTGAGATAAGGGTGGAAAAACCACAAATGGACACTTCTTAATTCAGTTACTATTTTCAAATAAGTAAAACTTTTATTTTTATCACTAAATTTATTTGTTTTTTATTAATTAAAGTTGCTTTAAAAGAAACAAATTCATAGTAAAATATAGTACAAAAAAAAAATGTATTCATTTTTTTTTATGTGATGACAGACTGATTTTGTTTTTTTTATACTCTTACTTTCTTCAAGATATTTGTCTTAGGATTTAACTTTGCATGTGAAAAATAAGTTAAATATCTTAAAAACTTTAAACCTACTTGTTCTTAGCTAAAAAGTTTTGTCACTGAATGTTTTAAATGTATATGTATGTAGAAAATATTTGTTAGAAATGATCCATTGTTTTATTTTTAATTTATTGAATTAAAATGTGATAAATGTTAAATTATTTTGTTGCAAAGAGTCCCTAATGAAAATATATATATCTGATATAAATCTTGACTTTTTTTTAAAATTAAACCTGGTTTTGTACTACATTATTTTAAGTAGATTTACTTTACTAAAATTGAGACGTGCTCAAAAAATAATGTTAAAAGTACCACGCTTGTTATTAGTGTCCTAAGCTATTAATAAAACAACACTTAGATGAAAAACACTTTATTTCTTAGAAACAATATATAAATATAACTATGAATTGTCTCTGTATAAAAATGTATAAATATTTGGCTTATGGGGTCACCCTCTTGGGATCACGTGGGAACATAGATGTTTTCCTGATATTGTCAAGACCCAGATACAACATTACCACACGTTCCAATCCAATACCGCCACCAGCATGAGGAGGACATCCATATTTAAAGGCGTCAATATATCCAGCTATCTTGGCGACATCTAAATAAACAAAAAATAATTAAATGATGCACGATGCATTTTTTCCAAAAAAAACAATTATTTGAACATACATTTAAAGTTTTGAGCAATTTTAAGCCTCCTTAAAGCTTGGCCAACTTTCTTATTATTTCAAATTGTAACTTACCAATACCATGATGCTTTGCCCTTTCAGTTAAGAATTGGGGATCATGTATCCTCTGAGCACCACTCAAAATTTCTTCTCCTCTCATAAACATATCATAGGAGTTTGAGGCTTTTGGATTTTGCGGATCTGGCATAGTATAGAAAGGTCTTACTGCTAATGGATATTTGTCCAGGATGTAATAATCTGTGTCATATTTAGCCTGAAAAAAAGATTATATTTTTCAGTATAAATATATCTTTCTCTAGCAAATAGGTATGTTAAATTTGAGTAAGTTTTAATGATTACTGCATTTCTTACCTTAACCAACCTTCCTAGCAATTTTTCTACAGGAGTACTTAAGTCTTCCTCCTCTCCCACTTCTACTCCAGCTTCTTTCAACATTTTTCTCGCTTCAGGGTATTGCAGTACCAATGGCGGATCCAAAAATGTAAAAGGTTCTGCAGGAAACTGTTGCCCAACAATTGCAATTTCTTTGCTAAATCTTTAAAATAATTAATTAATAATAATTACTCAAATAGTAGGTAAATTCCAAGTATATCTTTTATTAATACCACCTAATCTATATTTTATCTATCTTCAAAATACTGATATCTGAAAACTGGATTATCTTAGCTCTAGTTTAACTTACTGATCACGAAGTCCTCTAAAAATATCTGTAAAAGATTTCCAATGGTCAACATAACTTCATGGTAATGGTATTGAAAAGCCATTTCCAAATCAAGTCCAGTGAATTCTGTTAGATGTCTATGTGTGTTGGAGTCTTCAGCCCTGAAGACAGCTCCTATAGTAAAGACCTTGTCAAAGTCAGCTGCTATGGCCATCTGTTTGTAGAGTTGAGGACTTTGAGCTAAATATGCCGAACCTAATAAAATAAGTTAATATTAATATAAAGTGTTGAAAAGGTAAAAAAATTACTTCTACAATTAACTTAATTTTATGGCATTAAGTCAAATTTACCTTTAAAATAACTGACTGTAAAAACATTGGCCCCACCCTCAGAGGCAGCAGGTATAATTTTGGGGGTATGTATTTCTACAAAGCCTTTTTCAGTCAATTTATCACGGAAGAGTTTGCAAACACCTGCTTCCAACCTAAAAATTATTAGAAAAATATTCATTTTTAATTTTCATGTTAATACTAACACCTTCAATCGTCGTTAAATCGTAAATATAGAGTATCTAGATATTTATTAAATATATTAAAAAAAGTTAATCTAATTAAGAATCTATTTGCTTAAGTCTCTAAAAACAATTTTTTACAAAACCAGCAATAACTCTTTTCTGTGAAGTTACTTTTTAGTTGTAAAAAAAAAACAAGTTTAAAATATTCTTGGAAACACTATGTTTACCTGAAAATGGCTTGATTTGTAGGAGTTCTTAGGTCTAATACTCTGTTATCCAACCTTGTGTCTTGGTTGACACGAATACTTAATGAATCTTCATCCTAGAACACAATATTCTATATTTATATAATAACAAATTAATAATGAATTATCTTTATTTTTAAATTTTATAAATAATGGACTAATTAACATTTTTTGCTTACTCCTGCTATTTCTGGTCTACTAGCATCTTCAATCTGCAGAGGTAATTGTGGCAGAGATGCAGAAACAACCCAAATTTGAGAGGCTACCAGTTCTACCTCTCTCTGAGTGCAACCTGCTACACCAGCTGGCACCTCAGCTACTTTTGCTTCAATATCTATAATGCTTTCTTTTGATATACTAGAAGAAAAACAATTTAAATATAATCCTTTACATTTATATTATACGAAATCTAAACTTACTTGCTTGAAAACTTAACCATAGCTTTAGAAACACTCTCAGAAACATTAATGAGCACTTGCACAGTAAACTCTCTTTGCCTCAGAACAATAAAACATTGCTTTCCTCTAGCTCTGCTAGTGTGAACTCGAGCTCTTACCCATATTTCTTTTCCTGTTATTGACTTGTTTAAGTCTTTCACGCAGGTAAATGTACGCAGAGGTGCAGAGGGATCTGATCGAATAAGCGGCAGAGTACCATATTTTCCTAGTGACACATCCACTGAAAATAATGCAAAATACTTGTTGCCTCTCTTATGAAATTAAATGAATGAGTTTTAACAAAGACATCTTTGTTAAAAAAAAGCACTTAACGCTTAATATGGAGCCTTTACCTTCATCAGAAGTAGGTACTTCACTTTTAACATTTGCAGACTTATGTTCTGCCTTTTTGGCAGCTTTTTCGGCCTTTTTGCCTCTTTCTTTGCTGCTTTTTTACTTTCAGTCTTTTCTGTTTCATCTACCATTTTAACAATCCTAAAATATATAATTTGGTCTATGTACTGATAGATAAATACACTAAAAGTCTTCAGATAAGATTAGTAAATATTGCACAATTATTTTGCTAATTTACAGTATATTTCTTCTTTTACTTTTTTCCATAAAATCGGTATAAGTGGGATAACTGTTGTATATGTTTTTTGTTAATTGAAACTATAATAACTTACTTTTTGTCTTAAGTAATTTTAATAAATAGAAACCGGCCACATGCAAATCCCTGACCTGTCAATTTCTGAGTTGAGGTTAGGGAAGCTTCATAGGAAGCTTCAACCAGAGGATATCCTAGGAGATTTTGACAAGATGTGATGACAACAGGGCCATTGAAAACGAGGGGGCAGGGAGGTTAACTTTTTGTCGGAAGTCTTGTGATTGGTTAGAATCAATTGTCTTTTTATACTATCCAAAGATAGTCAAAATGATGTGTTATCAGTTAGTGTATTCCTTTTACCTTGTAGAACCGTTCTGAACCGTTCTTTGAAATGTCAATAATGTCAAGAACGGTTCTATAACATGAAAAAATGTCAAAAAATTGTAAAAGGAACACTCATGGTGTCGTTCCGGGCGGTTCTGGAGCATAAAAGGAATACACCAAGTACCGCAAAGCAAGTATTGGTAAATATTTAAATATTTAAGGTTTGTTCCAGCAGGCTGTCAGAAATGTTTGCAACCGTTCGGATTCTGCGCACGTCAAATTTGTCGTTCCAGCAGTGCCATGTTTGTAACATTATACAATTGTTTGTTGTTCCAGCAGTAGTTTTAAGATGTTGGAAACTGTTTGAAAAGTTCGCAAACTTTCTTTAAATATTACTGACAATTTTTAACATAACCTTTCTTGTATTTACGTATAAGCAGTATGTACGCCTTGTTTATTTTTCGTTCCAGCAGAAAACTGTTGTTAACATTTCTGACTAATGTTTGTAACAATTTCTGCGTTTTACGATTGTTGCTAACATGTTTCCAAAATTCTGCTGGAACAAACCTTTAATATACGGTTTTCTGCTATTTTAGGGATTTTTAAAAATAATTTGACTTACCTGTTGTCTATTAGTTGTCCTTAATAATAATATGAATAAGGCGCAGTTATAAATTATTTGCTTTTTTATAATAGAAATATTTCTTTTTTTTACTATTGTCCACTTTTAATATGGACAATTGGCAACGTCGTATAAATGTTTAATAATAAAGAGTATAAAAGAGAGTCAAGGTAGTTCTGGTAAGTTAACTCTTTTTTTTAATCCCGTAATTAAACCTGAGACTAATACACAGTTTATAAATCCAGATTGTGTGAATTATTTCTTTTATCCATTCACAAATTAGAATCAGACCCTTCCGATGTTCCCAAATCCCAATTTCCATATTTTGCGTGGTATAACTAACGGTTATTAGTAGTTTTGGTCGTTTTTTTCGTACTTTTAAGTTATGAATTTACAATTTTTATATTTATCACTTTTGTATCTTTATTCCAAAAATATGAGGAAAAAATATAATTTTTACTCAATTTTACATCTGATGTTCAGTTTTATTAACCCGTTTTAACCATTTTAACCCACCCAGCACCCCTTTTCACTCCCCGGTCCCGTAATAAGTATGTTAACTGAAATTTTTTTAAAAACGGAATATTTTGGATATGCACCACTTACGTTTTATTTAGAAGAGTGTCTTAAATATGTAAGTACCAAAAATTAAACAAAAAAAAAACCCTGAAATAGCAGAAAATTGTATACTAAACTGTTACCCCAGGATTTTTATGTAGGAAACTAACTGCTAAGCTAAGCCAAGTACTCTACATAAAAAATTTAAAACAATCCCATTTTGATAATTTTTCGGTCCACAGAGGTATGGGATATAAGGGGTATTTAACTGAAATACAATTTTTTAAATATCGCTTTGTAGCTCAGGGGCGGTTATATTGACTGTCTGAGGGGGGCATAGGCCGAGCAAAAGGTGCCTAGAAAGAAATAAAATTTTAAAGGAGGTTCAAATTTTTTGAAGAGCAAAAAAAGGTCCTCTCACAAAAAGGTCTTCACTTTTTAATTCCATCATCACCCTCACCCCTCGGACCAGCCTTGAGGGCCCAAAATGCCCGTATTTGCCATTTTGCCATTAGAAATGTATGAAGTACAATAAAATACAAAGAATGTGGCATCAAAGGGGGGACCATGACCTCCCTGTCTATGATCGCCCCTGTTGTAGCTCGAAAACAGGGGCTTTAACAACTTTGTTTTTGGCGTCTTTCTTTTAAAAAATAGCTCTATTTCGCAAAAGCCGCAAAGGTTCTACAGACTGTCCACGGATGGGGTTAACAAGAGGACAAATAAACCAAAAATTTCAGTTTTCGAGAAAAGTCATTCTTCATAAAAATGTTTGCGTGTAAAAAATAGGATTCACGAGAAGAAAATGTTGAATATGTATACAGGGTTCGCAAAAGCTTAAAAAAGATGATTTTTCTCCAAGAGTAAACTACCTTAATTTTTAATTTTTAGGCAAAATGTCATAAGGAAAATTTATTAAGAATAATGTTAGTAATCGATAACCACAATAATAACAAATTTTATTGAACTTTATAATTTGACGAAACCGCCTTGATCATATTCGTTTACAGCTAAAAAATGAGTTTTGTATGAATTTGGAGAAAGCAGGTGTTTCAAAAGCAAATAATAAAAGTTTTTTAGGTCATTTTGATTATAAAAATTTCAAATAATTAATTTTTGATAACTCCAAAATCAGTTTTATGAATCTTTTTGAGTCCCCTGTAATATTAATAAAGCCATTTAAAATGCTTCTAAATACATTTTCCAAATGATATTTTGCTTGAAATTAAAAATAACAGTAGTTTGAATGACTATTTTTTGAAAAATTAAATTTTTGGTCCAGTTGTCCTCTTGTTAACCCCATCCGTGTACATTCTGTATTTTTTATTTACCACGGAACTGAAAGTTAGAGGTATGTGTTATTTACTCATAACTTAGATACCGATTGCAACCAAATTGCGACAATCTTTAGACTGAAGTACGGTGATCTACAACAGTTTTTAAGGTCACTACATATTGCCATTAGCTGTATGTAGTAAAACCCTGTTGTCCGATTTTACTTAGAAAATTCTATTTTTTTTTAAAGGCATTATTTATAATTACTAGATTACACTACACTTCTTTCATCGTAATATGGATCGTTGGTAATAACTAATAATAACGGAAAATGTTAATTACGGTACGTTAAATAATGTGCTCGATAGCTCTCTATTAATACTCAACTGATAAGTAAGATATCTTTATTACCAATTTAAAGAAATCTGCTTTGTCGGCAGTGTTATTTTACATTAGTTTTCCAGATACCTCATAGATGGCCAGAGTTTTCTCCGAAATACTTAATAGTGATATTCATTAGTCGTTTTTCTGTAATTTCAAGATGTCAAAATCATATGGTAGAAGTTAGTGGCACCATCTACTGACCAGTAGCATTCCATCGTCGAGAAATGTAAATGCGGTTAAAATAATGAATTAATAAAATCAGAAAATCTATTCTGTAGTAAGAAATTTCTCTAAGAAAGTCGAGCAGTCCTTGGAAAGGCCACATCAGTAGATTAGAAGAAAAATGTTTTTGTGATTTACCTCTATTACGAAATTAATAAACATTGGTAAGTTTTCACAAAACCTTAAAATAAAATCCCTTTTTTTGTAAATGAGAACGTGATAAATACCTAAAAATATATCCTTTATTTTTATTTGAGCTTTTATCAGCAAAACGATTTAATAACATTTTAACAAATACGTGTTATCCACATAATTGAATGATTTATAAAGCACGTACGTGTTTTTATTCTAAATATCTTACTTTACCTTGTCTAGAATTACTTGCTGGAACCTTTATACAATTAAATTTATAATTTTTCCAAGAACTAGCAGAAATGAGACACCATTTCTTAGCGGTCTTTGCTCTCCCTCTTAACCCTCCAAACCTGTTTTGCACCACCAGTAACACAAAATAAGAAAGAAACTCAAGAACAGCCTGAATCTGACTATGGAGGCTTGGAGGATTATATGGAATACCACAGGTATCTGAAAGAAGTAGTTAATGCCTTGGAATCGGATCCAGATTTTCGTCAAAAGCTGGAGAAAGCTGATGAAAGCGAGATAAAATCAGGAAAAATTGCTGAGGAGTTGCAGTTTGTTTCCCATCATGTTCGGTCCAGGTAAAATATTTTAAAGTTTTTTTTACTTCTCATTGTTAACACTTAAGGTGCAGGGGGTCAAATTGACCCCCAGCTTTCTCAGCTTTATAATAACTTTGAGATTTTTACAATTAAAAAAAACACCATTTATTCAAACATTTTATGTTTCTTTGCTTATTTATGCAGCAATATGTATATCGAGTTGTGGGAAGCTCAGAGAGTTGGAACAGATGTATTATTTGTCCCTAACAAAAAGTTAATAAGACATCAAATTTTTATGTGAAGTGAATGTGCAAACATCATATAAAAACAATTTGCAACACTAGAGCAACAACTAGAAAAAATCTCTGCCTTCCTCAGAATCTAAACAACATTAATTTGAAAAATTTTACCTGTCTTGCCCCAAAACATACAATATGTTACCAGACACTATTTGTAAAGTGACAACTAAAAAGAGTTTTATCAGAAAGTGTACCAGTTTTATACATGAACATTTTTAAACATATATGCACTGTTGTTTTAGCCTTTAAATTTGCAAATGCAATGCATGTGCCATTTTTTGATCAGTGATCACCGTCATTTTTGTTTGTTTTTTTTTTTTTTTGTTTATTAAGCAAAAATGTAAATCTAAGACTTTGTATTGAATACTTTGTATAAATATTAGTGATTATTTAGGTAATAGGGATAAATGTGACGCATACAGGTGTATGTTACATCTAAGAGTCATTAGTTATATATTTTTTAGAAATGTATTATTTTATATTAATATTGTATAGTATAGTTATATTCACTGTATAAATTTGGTTAAATTAAAAATTATGAAAAATTGATGTCAAAATTGTACCAAGGTCTTAAATTCTTCCTTTTTTAACACGCTTTTATTAACTTGGGTTGTAACTATCTATCCATCTGGCTGCCTATGTAACGGAATCTTTGAGCCTAATTTTAACCAACTTCCAGCTATTCGATTTCTTTGAAACTTTGCACACGTATTAAGGACCCATGACAATGCAATAATCTGCAAACAGTATCCCGTTATCCTGCTTTGGATCGCCAGAAAAAAAATCCATTATATTATAAAAACAACACCTAGGATGCCATCTGTTGGAAAAATTTTAAACTTTGCTATTAAATGAAGAAGAAATTTTTTAGTTTTTACACAATTTGGTTAGTTCTGGTTGGTGTTCAATTTTTATGAACAATAAAAATTAATAAGTTCTTTTACACAATTGGGTTAGTTGCACCATTGGTGTTCAATTTTTATGAACAATAACAGTTAATAAATGCCGTTAACACGCTTTTATTAACTTGGGTTGTAACTATCTGGCTATGTAACGGAATCTTTGAGCCTAATTTTAACCAACTTCCAGCTATTCGATTTCTTTGAAACTTTGCACACGTATTAAGGAAACATGACAATGCAATAATCTTCAAACAGTATCCCGTTATCTTTTTTTGGATCGCCAGGAAAAAAATTCCATTATATTATAAAAACAACACCTAGGTTGCCATCTGTTGGCAACATTTCAAACTTTGCTATTAAATGAAGAAGAAATTTTTTAGTGGGTTGCAATATATTGGCAACGGTCCAAACATTGCCTGGATTGCCATCTGTTGGCAAAATTTCAAACTTTGCTAGTTAATGAAGAAGAAATTTTTTAGTGAGTTGCAATCTGTTGGAAAAATTTTAAAATTTGTCACTCTTGTTCATTAAAAAAATTTTTCGCCATTTTGTCAAGAGTAGCAGAAACTAAAAAATGAAAAATAATTAATAGTTTAAAAAAACTAAAAAACACGCTTTTATATGCAACCGAACTAAAAATTAGAAAATAATTTTTCATTAAAAAAATATTGTCATTTCATAGTAAAAAGCGTGGGGTGATAAATATATTAAATGTTATAATTATTATATTTGCAAATATCTATGATGGAAAAGTTATGAAAAAATAGTAAAATGCACCCCACGCTTTTTACTATGAAATGACAATATTTTTTTAATGAAAAATTATTTTCTAATTTTTAGTTCGGTTGCATATAAAAGCGTGTTTTTTTAGTTTTTTAAACTATTAATTATATTTTTAAAATACTGTTTATGTTTCACTTCAAATTAAATACAATTGTTTTTTTCTTTTATGTATTTTCTAAGAAATCAGAAATAATTCATTAAATCTCTTGGTTTTAAATAATAGTTCTGTATTGTTTATAGGTTAGATGAAATAAAACGCATTGAACTACAACGTCTCAGAGAGTTAGTAGAGAAAAAACGAAAATTAGAAGAACAGACCAATACGATAGATGAAGATCCCACTCATCATCATTTGGATCAAGCCAATCCTCATACATTTGAAATTGAAGATTTGAAAAAGTTGATTGCCAAAACTACAGAGGTAAAAGAACAGACAGGCAGTTAAAATTTAATAACTAGATTAATTGTTAATTAGATAGAAACCTTTATAATGTATTTTTTACTTCTATCTTAAATGATTTTAGTTTTTTACTTGGTTATATTTACAATTATTAAATGAAACATTTTAATACAGCTAACTGGATGGTCTTTTGGTAATAAAAATGCAAAAGGTGTGTTTCCTTTTTACAGGATCTTGCAGAAGCTGACAAAAGAAGAAAAGAAGAATTTAAAAGATATGAAATGGAAAAGGAATACCAAAAAGAAGAAAAGCTAAATCATACAAATGGTGCTGAAAGAGAAAAACTCGAAAAGGAATTTAAGGTAAAATATTATTCTATTTATTTATTTATTTCAACATTTATGGGTAATCCCAATAATAAAGCTGTTCCTAAATTATTATTTTTTAAGGAAATGGAGGACAAACACAAGAAGCACGAAAAATTGCATGAACCGGGGCACAAAGCACAACTTGAGGAAGTGTGGGAAGAACAAGATCAGATGCAGCAAGATTTCGATCCTAAGACTTTCTTCATGTTGCATGATATTGATGGAAATGGCTTATGGGACCAGGTAATATAAAATTATGATTATTATATTAAAGATCTAATTGCTTAATGAAGTGATTCCAGGTTTAAATCATGTCCTAATGGATATATTATTATCTTCTGAAATTTTGTCATGAATTGCATTAAACATTTTCAGAAATATGGGGCTTAGAGAGTGTTATTTTATTACCACAGGTATCTGAGGAGTATTTTTTTTAGGAAGAAGTTAAAGCACTATTTATTAAAGAGTTGGATAAAATGTATCAACAAGGAGCACCTGAGGATGATATGCGGGAAAGAATAGAAGAAATGGAGAGAATGAGAGAAAGTGTCTTCAGAGAAATGGATACTAACAGGGATGGATTTATTGATTATAGGGAGTTTCTCCAACAGACCAACAGTAACGAATTTAAACAAGATCATGGATGGCAGGTAAATATAATTTACAGGGTGGTAAAACACATTTTATTGATAAGCAATTATGGGTGTTTAAAAAAGATATATTTTTAGTCCCTAGATGAACAAACCAGACCTTATACTGATGAAGAACTGCAGGAATATATCAGGTACCATCATGCTGCAAATCAGGTACCACAGTATGGGCAACATCCACCACAAGGGTACCCACAGCAGGGAGTACATCAAGGAGGCTATCAGCAGGTAATATACAGGGTTGTTTAACTAGAGAAGTTTTAAGTACTGTATAACCACAAAAATACCATTTTCTAAAAATAAGTTGTCCCAGTAACCATTAAGATTGTATTACATTTTTATGTAACATAATTATTTGGTTATTTTTTTAAGGTACCCCTGGATCTTATCAGCACCAAGTGCCTCAAGGAGCCTACCAACAAGTTCCCCAACAACAACAGTTCCATCCAGGCCAAGTTCCACAAATGGCACCACATGTAAGTGTAAACAATTCACTGGGCTGGTTTTATTTATAACATTAATTATATTATATAAAACGTAAACATTTCTTTTTAAGGACCTTAACACCAATGAGATCTACCCCCATCCTCCACAGCCTCAATATCAACAAGTTCCCCAACAACAGTACAATAATCCTCATCAACAAAATATCAACAACCCACCACAATATCAACAGCAGCCAAATGTACCCCAAAGTCAACAAAACATGAACAATCAACCACTTCATACAAATGTCAATAATCAACCACAAAATGCTGGAGGCAACATGCAGTACCAACAACCCAATGTTCCCCAACAGAATATCAACAATCAGCCACAGTACCAGCAACAAAATGTTCCTCAAAATCAACCTAATGCTGTTCCTCAAAATCAGCCTAATGCAGTTCCTCAAAATCAGCCAAATGCTATTCCTCAGAATCAACCGAATGTTGTTCCTCCACAACAGGGTAATGCTCAACAGCAACAACCTCAATATCAAGGACAAGCCAATCAACAAGTTCATCAACAGCCAGTGGCGCCTAATGTTCAACAACATTAACAAAAAACAACCATAGGAACAATTTTTGAATAAAATTTTCTTGATAGGTAAAAAAATACCTAATTTTAATTAATAAAATATTTTACAAGAATTGTAATGTTCTTAGTATTGTGATAAATAACTTGTACTGGCTGAAGATTGAACAATAGGAAACTTTAAACTGTGTCTAACTAGTTATCAGATCTTTTATTTGTTTTGTTTAAGTTCCCACTGTCAGATTTATAAACGTCCCTTTTTACCTATGTATGTGCATTTAAAGAAATCTCTAAAATATAAGCTTTAATTTCAGTGCATAAGGCATTTAGAATAAATATTTATTTTAGGCTTTTAATACATTTTTCAATTCAAATATTGTATATTAGTAAAATTAAAATAAATGTTACACATTCAAAAATATGTATTTTTTCCCTTATACAGTGTGTCCCGGGATAGGTGTTACAAGAGGACGAATAGACCGAAAATTTTGGAATTTTTAAACCCCCGTTTGGGCAAACTGGTCGCATGGTCCAAAACTGGTAAATTTAAAATTTTTCTTTAATTGGTAATATACAGGGCGAGTTATAACTAAAAATATAAAAAATGACCAAGAGTAAAGTACCTTTATTTTTAAAAATAGGACAAAATTGTATAAGTAAATGTTGTAGCGAATTAAATTTTTATGTTAAAATATAAAGTTAAAGATTTAAAGTAAAAACATTATTGTCAATTTTTACATTATGCATTAATAGTTTGTAAGATACTTGGCTTAAGGCAGATAATTTTTTAAATATATTTAAAATTCTTAAATTTTCTTTTAAATTTTGCTTTCTCTTGTCCATTATTTAAGTTGTAATATGTAATGTAAAAAATTAACAATTATATTCTCTTAAAACTCTCATGCATTACCTTTAAATTTTAACATAAAATTCAATTCTTTACATCATTTACTTATACAATTTTCTTCAATTTTTTTGCCCCTGGGCATTTTTTATAATTTTAGTTATAACTTCCCCTGTATAATACCAATTGCAATAATATTTTGTATTTATTAGTTTTGGACCATGCTATCAGTTTTCCCAAAATTTCTTTTTAAAATTCAAAAAAATTTGGTCTATTTGTCCTCTTGAAACATCTATCCTGGGACACACTGTACATATAGGGTGTCCGGAACATATGGCAGCTCTCTTGGATAAAAAAAAACATGTAGCAAGAATACTACAAATTCATATAAACTTTTTTTTTTTTGTTATTGGCTCCAAACGGGATCCAATGGATTAAAGTTTTTAGACATAATTATTAACCATCCAGTTATACTTAAATGTTATTTTAATTAGATGAAATGACCAGTAGGACTCTAATCTAAAAAATCTAAGATCTAAATCTTTTCTTTTTATGCAAATCTCACAAACTTTTTCTGAAAAATTGTAACAACACACATTCTTTAAAAAAATTGAATTCTCTACAAAAAGCTTTCTTCGTAAACTGTCGTCAAAAAGCTGTTTTCATGTAATCGGGCTTTGAACACTGAACTAATTTTTGTTCATTGAGTTTGGATTTTCATTACTACTACCAAAGATATATAATAAAACCACTTTTAAAACTCTTTTAAAAGGGTTCCTATTGACGAGTCTACCAGGAATATTCATACCACCATATATGGAAGCGGCGCTTAAACCCAGCCTGTCAATGTCAAATGTTTCGGGTACCGGACTGGGCGAACGAGACACTTTTTTTTGTGGGACAAGTTTACCACTATGTTTTACATGCAATTCTTAAACATTTTGCTGAAAATGATAAGGGTTACAGTCATGAAAGCATAAGGCTCATACACATGTTTCGGGTATCGGACTAGGCGGGTTTCGTGTTACCTGTACCCCTTACGATTTTTGCACAATGTTTAAAAATTGCATGTAAAACATTGTGGTAAACTTGTTCGACAAAGAAGGTGACGCGTTCGCCCAGTCCGACACCCGAAACATTTGACATTGACAAGCTGGGTTAAAGCGCCGCTTCCATATATGGCGGTATAAATATTCGTGGTAGGCTAGTTCAAAAAACCTCCATAAAAAGGTTTTAAAAGTGTTCCTATCGTGAAGTCCATTTTATTACTGGACCCGGCACTTATACGTATTTTTAAACTAAAACTTGGAGACAAATGACTGATTCTCGCCAAGAGAAGAGCGTTCACTCCGTCTCTCGTCTCGACAAGACGAGATAAGAATATCTGTTCTTGACAGCGTTACTAAAAGTTGCCTTTTTTATTTTTTTATTTAAATACCAGTTTTCATATTAGTTTACATTCATTCTATTGTGTGCTGTCATTAGATACTTAGCAGCAGCGGCAACAACAAAACCACAAGTTTATAAATTAAAATTTAAAATATCTAGACACGCAGCAGCGTGTCAAGCCAAGTGATGCCACTTATGACCCCTCCATAACTAAAAACATATTTAACACATAAAACTACGTGTGGTTATATTTATCCATAAGGACAACTAGAAGCCTAAATTTCATAAAGCTTGTTCAATCAGTTATAAAGATGTAAAGGTCCAAAAGTCGTAAATTTTCCACCGACTGACATAGATCAAAGACTTAACCCACTTTCAAATGACCTAGAAAGAGGAAATTTGGAATCTAGTTCGGTAATTATGTGTAAGCGTAGGAATAAATCTGAAAATTAAAGAACAGTTAACAGGGGGTCCCCATACAAAAAAACTTTTTTCTAATTGTAGCGTTTGAACCGTTACAAGTAGATATTTAAAAATATTCCAATATATGTATTATCATATTTGTAATATATCGGAAATATAAAAATAAAATTAGGTTAAAAAGTAAGTGGTGTCATATATCCATACAAAAAACGGTGTGTGTCGTCGTTGGTCCGCGCCGCCAGTTCGTTATATCGCCCGGACTTGGCTAATTTAAGCATAAACAGGAAGCGTGTTAAAAGGGTAGCAGATAATGAATGAGCAATGCGCATTGTTATTTATAACGTTTATGAAAATGTAGACAATACATTAAAAAAGAACACTATGCAGCGGAAACGCAAGAAAAAATATTAAATCTAAATACCTGTCTAGTTTTCTTTACAAAAAATGTTGTAAACTAACCAAAAAGATACATGTGAAAAAGGTGAGTCAAGTTCAATACTAAAATTATGCTTGGCTGTGGTTTTGCCCACAATAAGAATGGAGATCTAAAGGCGTGCCAAGTCCTGTAAAAAATCCAAATATGTATGAGATTTTAAAAGCAAGTTAGATTTGATTTGGCCAGTTTTAATCAGAATTAAAAATATTTAAATAAATTAAATACCTTTAAAAAATGACTGATGTAATGAAAACTCGCCAAGTCAAATCTAACTTACTTTAAGATTCCATACATATTTGGATTTTGAATAAAACATGACACTTATTTAGATATCAATTCTTTTTGCGGCAAAGCCCACAGCAAAGCATAATTTTAGTATTGAACTTGGCTCACGTTTTTCCCATTTTGTTTTTGGTGGGATTTTAACACGCTTTTATTATTTTTTAATTATTTTTTTTATGTATGTATGTAACGGAACCTTTAAGCTTAATTTTCACCAACTTCCAGCGATTCGATTTCTTTGAAACTTTGCACACGTATCAAGGACCCATGACAATGCAATAATCTGCAAACAGTATCCCGTTATTCTGATTAGGATCGCCAGGATAAATAAATTCCTTTATAGATTTTTTGTAGGAGAGTAACAGAGAAAGAGCTAGTGCGTGATCTGCGCATGCGTGCAGTTTCGGACGTGCTCTCAGCATAAGGCTGACAGAAACTTGTTCGGAGTAGTTGCGTTCTGAAACCCCATGCAACAGTGAAGCTTTAAATGAAATGATTAGATTACGAAATAGCTCGTGAAACATTTCAATATTACATGTCCGCAGAAAACTAATTGATATATCGAACTAAAAAATGAAAAATAAATAATAGTTTAAAAACTAAAAACAAGCTTTTACGTGCAACCCAACTAAAAATTAGAAAATAATTTTTCATTACAAAGAGTTTGTATTACAGTAATAAAAGGTCAAACAATGAATCATAATTATATACCTCAAAATAGAATTATAAAAAAATTTAAGATAATAACAGAATAATTCACTTCAGAATAAAAGCGTGGGGTGCTTAATATATTAAATGTTATAATTATTTCATTTGTAAATATCTATGAGGGAAAAGTTATGAAAAAATAGCAAAATGCACCCCACGCTTTTTACTCTGAAGTGAATTATTCTAAATTTTATTATAATTCTATTTTGAGGTATATAATTATGATTCATTGTTTGACCTTTTATTACTGTAATACAAACTCTTTGTAATGAAAAATTATTTACTAATTTTTAGTTCGGTTGCATATAAAAGCGTGTTTTTTGTTTATTTAAACTATTATTTATTTATTGTCGTGATTTACCCGCATGTTTAAAACAACCGAAAAGTGTACAGTTTCAAAAATAATAGGCACCAAAAATTGGTTCTTGTCTCCAACTGAGTGAATATGCCTAAATAATACTGACAAAAAAACGCAAACTCACAAAAACACCAAAAAACTTTCAAACATTTATATTTTTCCAAATCTAAAAATCGAATATTACTTACTCATCCTAAAACACTAGACCTTTAGTTATGTATACAAATAATTAAAAACTTAAAAACGAAAACACTTAGTAAAGCGCACGTACTAACATAAAAAAAAGGATCTGACTGGTCTGTAAGAACCAATCCTAAAAAAACACTGACCACGTTTCGGATGGATCGAAAAAACGGATATTAAAAATATTATCAGTAAATGCTGTGATCCATGTAGGGTCACCTTATTTAATATTGAAAATGAAACAATTACACTATTTTCAACATTTGTTTACAGCTGAAAAAGTATTTTTTAGAAACAGGCACAAAACAAGGTCGCGGAAAAAATTTTTGTAGGGCCCAAGTCAGGAATCTTTGGAGGAATATCGACTGTAATAAGTGGCCCCTTACCTTTCTCTATGAAATATACTGCATGAGCAATAAGTTTTGGTAAATAGGCCAGTAATAGAATAACAAAACAAGCACTACAAGCCACGCATGTTTACATGCCTGTATTTAGTTAGATTGTCTCTTTTCCTTACATTGCCAATGTGTTATGTTATTAAGCTCAACCGGTATGCAACAATTTTTATCAAATTTAAAAGTGCAAATAATATAGGATGTTTTACAAAACAAAAACATACAAAAAAGAGGGGATAGAACCTAAGTGTCCTAACACATGATCAAATTTCAAAAACATACAAAAAAATTACTTGGCGTAAAATTTAATCAATTTTTTTCTGTCCATCCGAAGTTGTATTGCAGCGTGGGTGTTTCAGATAAAAATATTTCGTTAAAAGTTCGTTTCTTTCCTACAGTATAAGTTTATTATGTACAAAAAATAAAAACAAAAAAATCTCCTATCTAACCCTACAACACCTTTATGTTATTAATATCAAATCGACTGACAGCTGAAACGTCATACAAATTTTTGTAATCACACTTTTAAAATTACATTTTAAACAACGAAAACTAAAAATTGTAAAATTTGTGATATTCCTTGTATTTACAAAAGCAATGTGAACCAGCCACATTCTGTATTTTTTCGCATGGTATTTAAAAAAAATAGGGAAATGATTTAACTAAACCAAACAATATTCAATACAAAATTAATATATTTTTTTCAGATGTTTATTTTTAAATCTTTTATATTTCTAATTTAAATCGCAAATTTATCATATGATTTAAATAAATATGAAATACTTTTTGTAGAAAAGTTTCGATAAAAATGAGGCATATTTAACAAAAAATCAATCCATATTAATATTAAAAGAGGTTAAGTTTGTAACTTTGTTTGTTTGTAGCCGCTAATCTTCGGAAATACTGAACCGATCGTGAAAATTCTTTCACAATTAGATAGCTACACTATTCAGGAATGCTATAGGCTATATTTTATTATAATTAAACAAAAAGTTCAGAGAAAAATATAATTACCACCCAATGAAGTGGGCGACTAGTGGTCGACTAGTAAATATTTGCATTAAAATTATTTTCTTAAGTATTGTTGTAGATTGTTTAGGAAAAATACTTAATGACATTTCATAACTTTTTAATTATGATAAATGTAATAAATACGGCACTGTTCAGTCCTTAATTAATAAAATTGTACTGGATAATAGTCCGGGAGGTAGCAACGTGGGGGAAAACAATAATTTAAGGGAGGCTGATTTTTTTATATGTTGTTCTCCCTCTTCTTTCGGGTAGATCCTCGGCTGTCTTGCTGGCGGTAGCGGTTGCGTTGGCGCCAAGATGTGACCTTGGCATTTAGAGCTGTCACTTGTCACTGATATGTCAAAAAATGCAGACCTTGGTCATATATTCTATCGTTCCAAGTTTCATCAAAATCTACCGAACGATTTAAAAGTTAGAAGGGGGACGACTGTTTAATTAGTGTCTGGCAATGAAAAAAAATATGTTGGGTAAACCTATAGACAAGAAATTGAAAAATAGGTTTCTTAAAAGTTTTCAATACCTTGGAATATTACCTGCACAGGTAGGATGCGAACTAATAAACGCAACTACTACCGCCAGCCAGACTGCCCAGGGTCTATCCAGAAAGAAAGGAGAACAACATATAAAAAAATTAGCAGACTTAAAATTATATTTCGAAAACCATCTACCTCCAATACTATATGATGCGATTTTGAAAGTATGATTTAAAAAAATTGTCTGAGATCTTAGTTGTCAGTCAATTAGGTTTACAGATATCTGGACATCAAATTAACCAATAATTATATAAATAACAATAAAAACTGTATCATAACAACATCAATTTTTAAGTTTAAAGCCGGTCATAAGCATATTACAAAGAATGCACAAAAATTTCAGAATAAGATCAATTTCTTTTACTATTTATAGAATTATTGGCTGACTGAGTCTTGATTCCGCCTTCATCCAATCAACCAAAAAATAAACTAATAAAGGGTAATAATTTTATTTGAAACACTCTCAACAAAAAAATACGAGTGCGATAATGATAAATTGCAACTTTTATTTCATATAAATCCACCGTCTGTTAAGTTACCATAAAATTTAAGCCCCCATTTAACCTGTGCATAGTTATTTACACAAAAAGAAAATCGTAGCTACACACTTAAATCTATCCAAATTCCAATATTTACTTTTAAAAAACAATTTGACCCGCGTCTCTTTCAGGTTATGTTTTAAAAAGTACCCCAAAATGGCTGACATTTGAGGTTATGTTCGCGTAAATAACGAAAAATGGTTTTTAAAAACAAAAGATTAAAACAATTGTCAAACGGCTCAGAGAACGAGCGACTTGTCACCAAAATTTTTAAGTTTATTTATGGTACATAAGGTATAATGGGTAAAATTTTTGTTTAGATGTATTTTTAGTTATTTAATAAATATACATTACAGGGGTGTGTTGAGGGGCGACCGGGATTCTTTCAGAGCAAAAACTTGCCAAAAACAATGCCAACCACTCCTGTAACAAAAAACAAAATTAAAGCCAGAAAAAAATAAATTAAGGGGGAAGATACTTGTAAATGCTTAAATTTTCAATGATTTTTATGTTTTTTTAATGAAAGACTCATTATATATTTGCAAAAAATTGTATGTAGCTTAGTCAAACATTAAAACAATGTAAGTTTTTTTCATTTTAATTATTCAAAATTATGGCTGTACGCTAAGTTCTCCTACTAAAGTCGGAAAGAATTTCTAATCGGCGGGCACTCTAGCATCGGTTTTAGTGATTTAGTGTGTGCAAAATTTCAGGATGATCGGTCAATACCTTTTTGAGTTATTGTGCCCGCCAATTTGAAAATACAGTTTTGAGAAAAGTGTTTTTAAAATTTGAATAGGTACATAAAAACTCAATGATTATGTTGACTTACCGACTCGATAATAAAGGAAATACTGAAAATTATGTTTTAAAATTTTAGTGATGTGTTCTTAAAGGACTATACTAACAAATTAACAAAAAAAAAGCAACATTTTACAGGTATCTCCCCCTTAAGGGATGTGAACATCAACTTATGTATCCCTAATATTTAGATTTCCTTAAAAAACAAAGAAACAAAAAAAATTTTTTGTACTTACCTACAATTATAGCTATCGCAATAAAATACATAGTCTGGGGTTGCTCTACTGGTGGGGCATATCTGTTTGGGGTTGCCACACCCTTATGTTTCTTTAAAACCAACAGTTCTTCTTTCAGGCGTAGATTTTCTTGTCGTAGTTCACTTTCTATTTCTCGTAATTGTTGTACCTAGAAAAAAGCGAATTAAACTTCGGAAAAGCAAAAATGCAAAATATTTGGGCAAAGTACCGATATTTCTACCGTATTAAGCAAATTTTCGATAAAGCTTCGTATAAAGGAGAAAAAATACAGTAGTTTACCCCAAATTGCAATTATAAAAGTCGCTGAAAGATTGAGATTTTTGCATTTTTTGTCGCGATGATTTTTTTGTATGTATGAAAGTGAATTACAGAAGAACCGAACATTTGGAGCAAATTTTCAGTTCAACATCGTATAGAAGAAAAAAATACTGATAATTTTACCCCAGATTACATTTAAAAAATTCGCTGAAAGAATAAGATTTGTTGCATTTTTTGTCGCGAAGTAGGCTTAGCGATGATTTTTAGTCCGCTAGTGAATCTCCGTCGAATTTTAGAAGAACCGGACGTTTAGGGCCAGTTTTCGGTTCGTCATCGTATAGAAAAAGCAAAATTCTGATGATTTTATTCCAGATTGAATTTAAAAAGTCGCTGGAAGAATCAGATTTCTTGCATTTTTGATCGCGAAGTAGGTTTAGCGATGATTTTTAGTTCGCTAGTGAATCTCCGTCGAATTTTAGAAGAACCGGACGTTTAGGGCCAATTTTCGGTTCGTCATCGTATAGAAAAAGCAAAATATTGATGATTTTATCCCAGATTGAATTTAAAAAAGTCGCTGGAAGAATCAGATTTCTTGCATTTTTGGTCGCGAAGTAGGTTTAGCGATGATTTTTCGTCCGCGAGTGAATCTCCGTCGAATTTCAGACGAACCGGACGTTTAGAGCAAATTTTAGGTTTGGCATCGTATAAAGGATAGAATATTCTAGATTTTACCCCATGTTGCCTTTAGAAGACGAGCTGCGAGATTGAGATTTTTGCATCAAGAAAGGATTAGTGATGAGTGTATTTTCATAAAATTGCAGGAGAACCACAAAATTCTCCTGACCTTCACCCTGTTCAATTGAAGGAACATACAGTCTCACAATATCTCACCTCTTTAGCTGCCTTTTGCAACTCCTGAGTAACCTCCCCACTAGCATGCGATTGTTGAGTCCCTTTAGGTGCCTCGTTAGTCTCCAGGGCCGCAGTTGCTCTCTGGGCCTCCACAAGGCTCTGTTGTTCCTCTGGCGGCATCTCAAACACACATTTCAGTTTAGAGTCCATAAGCTGATCTGGACTAATTTCTTTCCATAAAGTCTCCAAATTACTGTCTCCAGTTTCGGGGGCGAATACTGTCTGTACCATGAACTTATGCTTGTTCTTTTCCTCTGGATTGTACGGGAATGGCTGAAGGCATACTATATTTGAAGAAAACAAAAGTTTAAACAATATTTTTACATTTAGCTAGTGTGGATTTTTATTTGTAAATTTGGATATAATTACTTACTGGCAATCTCTATAGTTTTGCCGGGTTCCAAAATACCCGAGTTGGGTCTTACGCAGTATTTTTTGGGGGCTGTGGTTTTTATTTTAAACATAATCTTCTTCTCCGCGGGGTTGGTTAGCTTCATGTATGATGTGACTGGTTGGCTAAAAGGCCCTGAAATAAAAAGGTAATGCTGTAGTTTAACAAAGAACATACTTTATTATAGAGATTAAAACAATAATAAAAGATGCTCTGTGATGTATTTTTGTCGTTAAGGGGTCTAAACTTGAAAATGTAAGGTATTTTCAGGATTTACATCTCTAAAAATGTTTTCTTTTGTGCCAATTTTTTAAATTAAAATGAAAACACCTTAAATTTTCGAGTTCTAGACCAGTCGGTAGTAACTAGGACCCATGTAGTACATGGCTTTTGAATTACTCTTGCCTAAACATGAATATGTAATTAATAATCCGCAATTTTGAGATTACTGGCTATTTACTGACCACAAATTCGTGTGCAGGACGTAAACACACACAAAAAAACGAATACAACATGCCTGGGTCACCAATTTTGTATTCTTGAAGAAATCGGTAGAAAATCTTCACAAAACTGAAGAAAAAACATTGTGTGTGGTCTTCGATTTAAATGCAATATATGGTGTTCGTTGTACTTATGCAACAGTTTATAAAAAAAATATTAACTGCTTTTGTTCAAAGATTTATATCAATGAAGAAACAGAGAAATGTCAATGTCTGTAGCAGCTACAGTTATAGCAACTGTTTTTTGAGGTGCTCAAGTAATTCTTTTTTCTTGATTCAACTAAATAAAAAATAGTTGTTTTACCGCAAAAAAATGTTTGGATAATGCATTAGCTTCCAAACTGAACTCTTAAAATACCTTATTCTCCTGATTTGGCAACCTTAGACTACCACATTTTTTCAAAACTAAAGGCCTTTCTGATTGGTAAACATTTTTTAAAATGAGGATTTGCCTTAATACTTATTGTAGAATTTTGGCGACATAAAGTTAAATTACTTTACTGGAAGATTATTATTTGCAAACTTTATAGACATGTCTATCATAAATAAATTGCAGAAATCTGAGCTTTTGAAAATTATCGATGAAGGTAATAAAAAGAAATTAAGTAGAATCATTTATTAAATGTGACCTTTCCAGCTTTGGTAACTTACTTTGCTGTTAAAGAAGCCCTAAAAAGGCGGGAGAATTGTAGGGTAATACTCTATTAAACTTTAAAACAATTAAAGGATATTTTATATCAAAACAATTTCTTGTTTAAAAAATATTCTACACAGTACTAAATAAATCTATGTTCTGTATTATTTGGGCACTCAAAAAAAAAACTTTTAAAAATTAAAAAGTTTCCAACTTTTTAAAGTAAAAGTAATCTAAAAATAATA
>JACEGR010003905.1:0-96180 GCA_014170235.1 Listronotus bonariensis | reverse complement strand
ACAACATCAACTGTGCACCTTTTGTTGAATCAAAACTAACCAGCGCAGTAACACCGCTTATAAAAATTGGACAATACTACAACGTAATGGTAATGAACTAATAAACACAAGAGGTGGCAGCCTTATTCAAGTGGATCCAAATTTAAAGATGAGAAAGGAAAACTCCCCAAGAGTGAATAATCAGTTAAGTGAAGCAACACATTTTCTCTACCATTTCTTTGACGATCGTTTACATATTATTTTGGTTTATACAGGGTGATTCACGGTCGATGGTAGGTTAGACGTTTATGGAATACGGAACGTAGAATTTTTCTGAAAATTTAGCATCTTACATATTCTTACCTGTTCTATCGATCTAAAATATTTTCAGCATTGCGACGTTGCCGCTTCTATCAAAATGTCCTAGAAACTTTATTTTTTAAATGGAACACCCCCTATATTAAGAAGTTTTTATATTCACCCTTTTATTATAATACTTTTTTGTTAATATTGCCCTATACCTATCTCTATCGATTTTTGAGATAAAAAATAATTAGTGTTAAATATGGTCCAAAACATGGCCCTAATTAAACTTAAGTAAATAAGTGCGCTCAATTCACGAAAAGTTGATGTTTTAGTGGTAGTTTAGACAGACACGATGTATTTAATTTACATCAAGAAATCGACTCTATATCATACAGGGCGTGCTAAAATTACTATTATTTCCGTTATTTCTAAAAGGGGTCAAAAGATCATTTTTTCAAATGAAACCCCTGTATATTACTCAATAAAATAAAAAATGGAAAAGAACGTTTTAAGATGACATATCATGTCCCTATACCTAAATCATCAAGTTTTCTTAATAAAGCCGCTTTTTTGTCAAAAATTATTTTTAAATAATTTAATTTTAGGTAACCATGGAAATATCAAGCCTATGACAGTTTGGTGACTTTCATAGCTTATAAACACTTATTGACAGTCTTTAAAATAATCTTTCAAAATGAAACGTGACAAAAAAATAGTTTCAAGAAAAATTTTAACTAAATGGTTTCTGTATTTTCAAGAAGAATAAAATTAGCTTTTTTATTTATGATGACACACTTAATGCTGAGGGATATCTCGAAATACTAAGGAAGACTGTTACCGTTTTTGTCGATAATTTGTCTTTAGAGGAATATAGGAATTCGTGGTTTCAACTGCACGGATTGCCAACTCATTGCACCCAGGAAGTTTCCAGGGAACTTTACGAAATGTTTGACGATCGTTGGTTTAGGCGCTTGGGGCCATGGGATTGGCCACCGGGATCACCCGATCTCACGCCGCTTGACTTTTTTTTGGGCCGTTTTTAAAGGAAGGGTGTACATGTAGTGTGGTGTATTGAAGATCTGAATCCCCATCAAATTGAAAAAGCAAGCACGAGTCGTGTACAAAAGCATATTTTAAAATGTTTAGAATGTAATGGACAACATTTCCAGCATTTATTTTAAAAAATTGCTATTTTGTTTACAATTTTGTTATTTTTATTCGTCTTAATTATGTTATTTTCTGTACTTTCACATGTTAATTGAATTATTTTGGAGTCGTACAAACTTCCTTTCGTTCATTGGTGTTAATTCAGGATACATTTGGTTACATTTTTGCAACTTCTGGCAAATGATTTGATCACACTCTCCGTGTATAATAAATAATTTTATAAGAACTTCGTTTGAATAATTAGTATTTGCGTTCATTTTGGAAGATTATTTTAAACACCGTCAATAACTCTTCAAAAGTTACCTATAAAAGTCACCAAACTGTCATAAGCTTGATATTTCCATGGTTACTTAAAATTAAATTCTCTAAAAAATATTTTTTTACAAAAAAGCGGTATTATTAAGAAATCTTGATGATTTAGGTATATGAATATGATATGTCATCTTAAAGTGTTCTTCTTAATCTTTTATTTTATTGAGTTATATACAGGGGTTTCATTTGAAAAAATGATTTTTTGACCCCTTTTAAGAATAACGGAAATAATAGTAAATTTAGCACGCCCTGTATGATATGGAGTCGATTTATCGGTGTAAATTAAATACTTCTTGTCTGTTCAAACTACCACCAAAACATTAATTTTTCATGAATTGAGAGCACTAGTTTACTAAAGTTAAATTAGGGCCATGTTTTGGCCCATATTTAACACAAATTATTTTTTATCTCGAAAACCGATAAAGATAGGTATAGGGCAATATTCAAAAAAGTATTACAATAAAAGGGCGAATACAAAAACTTGTTAATATAGGGGTGCTCCTTTTAAAAAAGAAAGTTTCTAGGACTTTTTGATAGAAGCGGCAACGTCGCAATGCTAAAAATATTTTAGATCGATAGAACAGGTAAGAGAATGTAAGATGCTAAATTTTCAGAAAAATCCTGCGTTTCGTTTTCCATAAACGTCTAACCTACCATCGACCGTGAATCACCCTGTATACACCCAGCAGCTACAGAAATTGAGGAAAATATTTTTACAAAAGCTACACTATTCAAATATTGTATCGTTATAGGAGATTTCAACCCAGGTAAAAATAGACGAAAAACTTGCAAATTAACAATTTTATTAAAAATTCTGTGTTCAAAAAGGCTTCTACACCTCCCACATTTCTAATGTCCAATAATCCAGACAGCACCCCAGACCTAATATTTTATACAAGAAATTTGGAGAAAAATATAATTAACATTCAGCCAACTGCTGATCTAGGATCTGATCACCTAGCGTTACAAATTGATATTGATATGCAAACAAAAATTACCTGTACGTCAGACAACACACAAATTGCCTATGACAAATGTGATGTAGCTAAAGTAACAGACCATATGAGATTATTTATCAACAAGAACCAACATATCAATGATAGCACAATTGAAGAATTTAACAACACACTGTCGGATGCCATAGAACAATTTTCACCAAAATATAAAACTAGACACTTTTTCACCAACTTCCGCCATTTATTGTAAATTTAATAAAACATAAAAGAAAAATGCTAAGGGAATATCAAAACAACCACAACCCAGCTCTTAAAAGGAGTATAAATTCATATAATAAAAATATACAACAATTAATTACACAGTATAGGGAACATAGATGGTTACAGACCTGTAACGATATTAATAGACAACAAGGAAAAACCTACTGGCAACAGATTCAAAAACTGTCAAAATATAAAACGAAGTACCAAATCCCCGATTTAATTGATGACAATGACCAAGCAGTAGAGGACGAGGCAGAAAAGGCAGAACTATTTGCAAGACACTTTAAAAAGCATTTAAAGAGGATAACGACCCGACTTTTGACAGAGACATCTATAACCAAGTTAACAGATGGTATGAGGAATTCTTTCAAACTCCCCCATGCGATTCTGAAGAACAATTTATCTCAGAGGAAAAATATCTCCACGTATTGAATATGGGCAAAAGCACAGCACCTGGAATTGACTATGTTTCCAAGAATGTTTTAAGAAAACTTCATATAGATATCCATCGTTATATAATCAAAATATATAATTTCTGTCTAAAAAATCTTACTTTTCGACCTACTGGAAGCAAGGCATTATAATCACCATTGCTAAACCCAACACGGATTTAAGCAGACCATCAAGCTATAGGCCAATTACGATGTTACCAGTAATAGGTAAAAACTTCGAAATAATAATCCGAATAATGCTTCAAGAAGCTTTACAAGCGAATATTCCATCATTTCAGTTTGGCTTCACAGAAGAGGCAGCTACTTTGCATCCGCTCACTATATTTATATCAAATGTACAGACAGCAAAACTAAAAGGACAACACAGTGCCGCGGTATTACTGGACATTAACAAGGCTTTTGACAGTGTATGGCATAAGGGAATTTTGTACAAACTTCACTTAATGCATTGCCCCAAAATTTAATATTCCTGATCAAAGAATTTCTTTCCCAGCGAACATTAAAAATCAGAATAAACAGTAGAACTTTCTCAACCATTCTATCCAGAACAAGGAGTTCCTCAAGGGTCACCACTCTCCCCTCTGTTATATAACCTGTTCTGTTATGACATATTCGCTGACCAAAATAGACAAGTTTCCAACAGCAGCTATATACTACAGTTTGCAGATGATACAGCCCTTATTTCTCACAATTCTTCGATGCAGACAACACGAGAAGCACTGCAACAGCTTGTTAATGGAACATCAAAATGGTTTCGGACTTGGCGACTTAAGGCAAATCCAGGAAAGTGTCAACTAATATTTTTTAATCATAATTGCAACAACCAGTCTCCGAGAATAACTCTTAATAACCAAATTATAAATCCCAAACCTGCAGTTAAATACCTAGGTGTAGAAATTGATAATAAAATGAATTTTAATTCACACTCCAAAACTGTTAAACATAAGTGTATTCAGGGGCCAGGCACTTAAGGAAAATTAACATATAAAAATAGAGGCATTTCACGAAAAACCGCAGCTCACATATACAAAGCAGTGTGCAGACCTCTGCTAGAATATATGCACCCAATGTAGGTACATTAATTGCAGAAGAACAGCTCTGAAAAATTTAGAAACAGCAGAAACAACAGCCCTAAGAAGTATTACTAAAATGGGTCACCCAAATAACCCCCTGCATAAACCATCCAACCAGATAATGATGCTACTAATATCTAACCAAAATCAGAACGACTTACCACATTAACGTCTAGGTTTGCAAGAAAAAGAAAAACACTTACGATGATACAGGAATTATGTATCGAGAGGGACCAAAACCAAAGACCAGCTAGAAAATATCCAGCCTTTACTTTGACAGAGGCCCTACTTGCAATGAGTGATTGATTATTGACTTTTTTCTCCATTTCTTAAATATTTCATATAGGTTTTTTTTTTAATCTGTGTTCATATGATATTTACCTATTAAAAATATGTTACACCCCAAGGGCTGAAGGACCTAGGTCGATGGCCCATGAGGAGCATATATAATATATATATATATATATATATATATATATATATATATATATATATATATATATATATATATGTATTGTATTATGTTGCCTAATAAATTACATTAAATAATAATAATATTAATATTAAGGGCCTAAATTTTCACGATATTTTCTTCTTGTCACCATAAACAATATTTTTTAAGTTAAAAAATAAAGAAGATTAAAATGTGGACACGTTTGTGCAACTTGTTCGCAATTCTATGGGGCCTATTATTGTGCAATATAATTTAGCGTTTGGATTCAAAGCACCATTCAATCTTATTGCCCAATAAAATATATTGTGCAATGTTATTACAGGTCTAGGGGCCGCCTAAGATATATTGGTACAACTCCTAAGCCAACAAGGTCATGGTTTTGATTAGCTAGGTAGCTATTTTATTTAAATTTATATTTACTTTTTAGGTACATTTTTTAATAAAAGTAAACATTGAAATTACTTGGCAAATTAAAAGTTAGCATACAAATACACATTAAAGTTAAGATAGTAAAACCGATGAAAAAATAAAGAAACTAAGCGGTTGCGGCGAGCGTAGTTTTATATCAGCTAACAAAAACTAATTTAATCTTTATCTTATTAACAATAATGAGAAAAACAAAAAAATATAAGAAAGGAAAAACCAAATTTGTATATACGTGTAAATTACATTTATTTTAAGCTACGGCAAAGCGCTTTCGGTTTTCACCATCAGTGCCATTTTGTCATCATACGATACAGGCAAATATCCTTAAAGAAATACTATTCAGGAGACCAACCGGCAACCATTCAAAACATTAGTCTGTAGGATAATATTGTTAAAACGTATTTTTATCAATTTTAAAAACATACAAAAACAAAATAACATCAGCATCCGCCATTCTGTAAAAGTTAAGCGGGTGGAAGGAAGCACCTGATCAATCAAAATTGATAGACATGTATCAAAACCCAATGGCGTTTAATTCAAATTCTCTCAAGATACCAACAAATTAGTTTAGTTCAAACTTTCTTAAAATATATTAAAATGTTTAAATATTAAAAATATAAGGATATGTTCTAAAAATTACATTTTTTAAACTACAGGGTATCGAAATAACAATAAAGCAAGTCTTGAAAACAATCGTTGTTTATGGGTAATTTGATATTATATATAGTATGCAAAATTTGGCGAAAATCAGTTTACTAGAAAAAAAATCCTTCAACACCCTATATCTTCGTTAATTTTGATTTTTCGAAAAAATTGTATAGAAGTTGTTGCATTAGTTTTTCGTGCAGAATCGCTTACAGAAATGTTGACAGGTAATTTTCGAACACCCTGTATATTTTTTAAATTTATTGGTCTTCGACTGGTTAGCCATTTAGCCGAGGGGTTATTAGCTAACAGAACACATGTACCATCGGGCCCAAAAACACTGTGACAATAAAAACTAGTTTTATCTCCTGATCTATTAAAATATTATGTTTTGATGTTGTCAAAGCAGTGTAATTTTGCGACAGCAACGTCAAAAAATTTCCAAATATAAGAAAATCTTATTTTTATAGACCAGGAGACACTTCCCTACTTGGATTTTAATGTCCCGGTTTTTTCGCACGATGGTACGTTTTTCTCGGAATTACAATAGGATTACAGAAATTACGTTAGTAATTTTAGAATTATGAAAAAGAGCCCCACTTTCCCAAATTCACCGATAATTTTACAGTTTTCTACCACTAATTTTTGCTTACACACATTTGGGGGCCCGTATCATTGATACAGCTGATACGCCGGTAGCTTCGCCCCTGCATGACGGGCCGACTTACATATTAATAAAATTTAATTAAGTTTTTAGATATACAGGGTGTCCGCTAATTAATGGTACACGGAAAAACCACAGATTCCGTATGTCAAAATATTAGGATTTAACCAAACATACCTATATTCAAAAGTTGATAATAAGAGAGATAGATACAGGGTATAAAAGTGACAAAAATAATTTTAATTTTTTTCGATAATTTTTAATACGTTTTGAATATTTTCATTAATTTCGGTATCTAGCGGTTTTTTGACATACGCTATTTAACAAAGTTAATTTTTTTTATTGTCTTTTCAATGATTTTTGATATGTTTTGAATATTTTAGTAAAACTTGGTATCTAGAGGTTTTTGACATGAGCTATTCAGATCTAATATTAATTTTAATGTGTAGACTAGAGAAGACGAGCAACACTATTTTCTTTTCTGTAAAACGTCTCAACTTTTTTGTGCTACTCTTTATGTACCATCTAAGTAAACCAGAAAACTAACCTATGCTTTCTACACAAAAAGATGTACTTTGTTAGAATGGCTCCAAGTAACCGTTTTCAAGATATTTATATTTAAGTGGTTTAGTGCAACCAAAAAGTCTATGAAAGAATACTTTAAATCATTCGTTTCGCAGTTGTAGTCTTTAACTAATATGCTGTTTTTAAAGGATATTTTGGTTGCGCTACACCACTTAAATTCAAATATTTTGAAAACGGTTACTCAGAGCCATTCTTACAAAGTATCCTTTTTCATTTATAAATCATTGGGTACTACAGTGGTTTACCTAGATGGTACATACAGTGTAGCATAAATAAGTAAGGACATTTTTGAAAAATTTAAAAAGTGTGGTAAGCCTTCTTTGGCTTACACATAAAAATAAATACTGGATCTAAATAGCTCATGTTAAAAATCCTCTAGATACCAAGTTTCATTAAAATATGCAGTACGTGTCAACAGTTATCGAAATAAATTTAAAATATATTTTTCACTTTGACACCCTATATCTTCCTTATTATCAACTTTTGGATATAGGTATGTGTATTTTCATATTTTGTCCTAAGGAATCTATGGTTTTCCTGTGTACCATTAATTAGCGGACACCCTGTATAAAGGTAAACTTTATTAAACAGAGCGTTAAAAAGCTAGGATAGCTAAAAATGTTTTCTTTATAATTGCCGTATATTATTTTCGTTTAATTCGTATTTTTTTTAATGGACTGGCCGATATTTATACGAATGTATTTAAATCTCGATTTAAACTTTAGTATAATATCTTAAGTCAACCTCTAGACATAAATATTTTTAAATTTTAAGTAACATTTTTTAGGATAATATCAATAATAGATAGTATACAAATTTAAAAGGTAAATTATTATTTAGCGCGATACCAAAGTTTACAAAATCAAAATATAAGTTTATAATATCGTTTCTTTTGTCGGCATTTTAAGCCTAGAAGTAAAAGGTGCTATCGGCGAATAATGCGTATACAGACAGGTCCACGCTACAAAAAACGTAGCCAGGGAACTAATGAATTTACTACTGTTCGCTTCGATATTTACCACGTACTTGCAAATGGCTGCAGCCGAAAAAAGCAAATAATATTTTATTTCAAATTTAAAACTTCGAATACATTTTACATTTTATCGCATCGTTTTTGCGAGGTGTGTTTATTCTTGCTTAAATTAGGCGAATGTAAATCAATTCGCCTAAGTTTTTCTATGGTTCTACTACAGTGGACCTGTCTGTGTACAAGCGTAAGATATTACAGATCATTCATATACGCAGGACAGGAGGGCAGTTTTATGAAGTACTACTTAATTATATTATTTAGGAACAAATTACACAAATAAACAAATCTACAAGTTACAGATGTTTTTAAATTATAAGTGTAATTAAAACTAATGTTGCAAGAGCATGTTATTTTGACGTCGAATTTGCGTTGCTATAAGTACTACAATTACTGGCAAAATATAGGTTTGCAATTAGAAAAGGTTTTATTTGGCAAACAAAGATGTTTTTTAAAAAACAAGGGAAAACTTTTAATAGAAGATCTCTTGGCCAAAAATAAAACAAAAATGTTATATGAATACAGCTCCCAGATTTACACATTTAAAGGATACAGGGTGTGAGGAAAAAAAAGAATTATAGCATTTTCTACATTTTTTACACAAGTTTAATAAAGGGTATTAGGTACATGTAGAAAGAAAAATTCCCACCAAGTTTGAGCCCTTAATATTAATTTAATTTAAAGTGTACTAACCATTTAGTTTTAAAGTTTTTCCATTTTAAATGCATGTTATTTTTCAAATTTGTAATGCTTGGCCACTTTTTTCTGTATTATCAATTGTTTTGATGGACCTTACAGCATATTTCACGCTCTTTGGTGTTTTTTGTGTAACTCAAAAATATATTTTTATTCCAAAAAAAATAAAGTAATCAACAAAAAAGTAAAATTTACCTAACATGAGTATCAATTTCTTACGTTTTAAGTTTTAAAATAGCTGTAAATTCGTCAAATTTAATATTGCTCAAAGAACCATTTGTTATGATTTGATCCTATTTTTTGTGGTTTGCGCAAAAATTATAAAAAAAGAATTTATTTTTAAAATTGTAATTTAATAACTCCTACCGACGAACCAGTTCTAATTATACAAAAAAAAACACTTGACCAATTTTAAAAAGCGTGATGCCATAAAGTCCATAATAACAATTTGCAATTTAGTAAAAAGTGGCTAGGCATTAGAAATAAAAAAAAAAACATTCTTTTTACGTGCATTTTAAATGGGAAAACTTTAAATTCAAATAGTTAGTACCTAAAATTAATTTTAAGAGCTCAAACTTAACGGGATTTTTTTCTTTTTACAGGTAGATTAAAATTTTACTTGAGCACCAAAAAAAAGGAAAAACTTTGCGTAAATGAATCACCCTAATATACACATATTTTTTTAAATTTTAGAACTGCTGGTGTTAAAGGAAGTATAAAAGTCAATGACAGGCCAAGAGAAATGAAAGTTTTTAATAAAATGTCGGCGTATATAATGCAAGAAGACATAGTCCAACCAAGACTTACTGTTAGAGAAGCTATGATATTTGCTGCAAAATTAAAACTGGGAAATGAAATTGGAGAAATTGAAAAAATAGCAGTGGTATGTAGTATTAAAGAAATTTTACTTTTTTTTGATCTGATGATTTAAAAGCCAATGTATTTAAAATCTATTTTTGTTTAACTTAACAGAGATTTTGTACTATTTTTGGAGTTACTGGTATTGGTATTTGTTTACTTAGCAAAACCACGCCGATTTTGATAGTTTTTTGTATACGGGTAATTTTCGAGGCGCTCATCACAAATTCTTAGTCTTCAAAATTTTGTTTTCGAGATATTCATCATCAAACTTGAATAGGAAACTTATCTGATTTTACTATACCGAGGTGTCAATGAATCTATTAGACAAGCCATAACTTTTAGAGTATTAGACATATTAAAATAAGACTTGGTATAAATAAATGGTATAGAAAGGGGACAGTTTTCGCATATTTCTCACTGTTTAACCGAAAATACCTTTAATTTTTAAATGTAGCACCCTGTACATTTTAACATTTTTGGATTCCTGGGAAAATGCTAAATAGTAATTTGACTATGATTTGAAAAGTTTTTACTTGATTTTTAAGAGCCATTTGTAGTATTGCACCTGGGTGGCTATGATCCTCTATTTAGGACTTTATTTTTAAGGCGATCGCAAATAAATTGGTAAAGATTCGTCAATAAGATCCTTTATTTAAAAAATGCTTTTCTAAAAAGTGTTGCCATATGAAATATATTAGCTAACATCTGCTAGGGTCACTAGATTCATTTGCACCCAATCATGCCCACCTAGATGCAATATTAAAAATGGCTTTAAATAAATCATTTGGACCTAAAAACTTTTTAAAATGTTACATTTTGACTTTGAGTGATTCTATCAGAAATCCAAAAATGTCAAAATATACAGAGTGTTCACACACACTCCTCTGCTCATTCCATTTATCTATATCCAAGTTTTATATTATGGCTTGTTAAATTCGTTGACACTCGGTATTCCCCCTTTGCACGTATAAGTTTGTTGCTATATTAACACATACTATTTTATAAATTTATTTTTATTTACCTGTTTTTTAAATTTATTTTATCCTTTTTCCATTAAATCTTAAAGCTTTACCTTCAATCATTTTAACGGCAGTGGCCATATGGCGGCGGCAACAGGAAGCTTTGTAATTTTAAGAAAAAAAAACCGCAGGACTGGTGATGGCCAATTTGACAACCTGCACCATAGGTAAAAACTAATGTTTAAATTTTATTTTAAGCAATTAATTCTTAATTAGTAATAATATGTTAAATAGTACCCAAGAACGGGTTTAATTTTATAGACTGTAAGAATCAACAATTTAAAATAAATATATATATATATATATATATATATATATATATATATATATATATATATATATATATATATATATATATATATATATATTTAACAATAGTGCGGGTTGGCCCACCAAATTGGCCATCACCAGCCGTTGCAGGACAAAAGTGCTTAAATAAATGGAAAAAATGTTTTTTTTTTTAATATGGACATCAAACATTAAGTAGATACCATTTAAGCTTTAAATTAAGATTTTTTTCAAGCAGAAAGAATATACCTAATAAAAATGGTTTCAAGCTTGATTATGGATATCTTGAAAACAAAACGTTGCAAAATAAAGATCTTCTTAAATTTGTAATCAGCGCCCCAAAAACCCCCGTATACAAAAAAAAAACATCGAAATCGGCGTGGTGTCATCTAATTAAATAATGACCTTTTTTATTCATTTTTTAATATAATAAAATGATGTAAAGAAATGGCATAATTTAAGGTTTCCTTTAATTTTAAAAATTAAAAGCATACAGTAAATGTAGGCAATAAACCGAAATCTCCAGGTTTTAACCGCGGTAATAATTAGTAAAAACTGACCTTAAATATTAAAAATACTTGTTTTTAAATTTTTATTAATAATTTGACTAAAATCTTTTATTTTCAATTATTTTTTATTTTTTATCTGAATTAACGATTTGTTAAGCTGCTAAAAAATTAAATTACATTTAAAACAACGGATACATTGACCAAATTAATAATACAAGTTCTATAAAGCTATTATATCGACTTACTTGGTTTTACCAAAGTACGGGACAAATCGCTGTAGGATATACAGAATTCAGGGTTTTTTTAAATGACAAAAGTAATAGTTTGAAAAATAAAAAAATCAATAACCTTTTTTTCGAAATATTAAGAATAAAAAAATATATATTGGTACAACTAAGTCCAACTAATCCTCTGCTATATTCTGTTTATTTTTTAATATTACAGACCTAACTTTTAACTTTACAGGTTGAAGAGGTCATTCATCTTTTAGGTCTCGAAAAGTGTTATGATACAAGAAGTGAATTTTTATCTGGAGGACAAAGAAAACGTTTATCCGTGGCTTTAGAGCTAGTAAATAATCCTCCAGTCATTTTTCTTGATGAACCTACTACGTAAGTGCTATATATTTTAATTCTGCATTAAAACTTAAAAAAATATACAAGAATATGAGGGCAATCTTTTGGATTCATATAGAAGACAAAAATATTCTGACAAGTTCATATAATTTTTTCCTAAAGTCCCTCTTTACAGAGATATGTGCATTGAAGGACGCCACTCTAAATCAGCTTTTCTTGAATAACTTTTATTGTAGTTAGTGTAAATAAAATATTTATTTAATATGATAAATACTAGTCAGAATTCCCTAAAATGGTATCCTTGTAAAACATTTGACTTCATTAGTTTGCCAGGGGCGGACTAACCCTTACACAATAGTACTAATCATTTTTAAACCCTGTATAATAATAGGAATAAAAATAACATTTTACAGATAGCTTCAACTCTTAGCTTTAAAAAAGTTATTTCCTGGCCGATATCGATAAAGTAAATGCGTTTTCGAGAAAACAACTTTTGATTAAATAAGGTTATACAGTACAACTTCGACAAACCGGACACCAAGTAAAGCGGACACTCCAGTCATCCGGACACCCGGTACAGTTCGGACACTTTCAGATTTTTACCTCTACAGTCCGGACACTCTGCCAAAAGGCTCAATAAATTACGATTTAATGCAAAAAATGAACAAAGCTTAGCTACAAATAAATTTAAAAAATATTTTTCGAAAAATAGTTATTCTTTATAATTTTTTATTTACGTCTGGCGCCTAACCTAGCGTTTAAATTTTTGACAACCCTGTATACAAAATCAACATTTTCTGTTTGTGAATTTTACTTTTTACAAGCATAAATTTTTATGAAAAATTACTTTTTTTTAATTAAATTTTTGCCTCACTTGTTCTCTTTGTAAACCTCATCCGTGTACAGGGTTCGTTAACCTTGCAAGGTACAGCAAAAACTGAAAGAGATAGAACAAATCAGATTGCGCAATCTCGATTTTAATTTTTAAAACAAATTTAATAGTGAAAATAAATTATGGCTAACTTGATTCGTTTTGAAGGTACAGTTGTGTTTTTCGCTTGATGTTAGAGATAGAAACAAATCGAAAATAAAAACGTTTTAGGGATTTTTACGTAGAATTCATGTGGCGTAACTATGATTTCTTCCATGTATAGTTTTATTATCGATGGAACGCCCTGTATATTTTATCATCAATTAAAATATCACATTTGATTTATCTATTTTTAATAGTTTCGGAAATATGGCCATCGTCGGGATTTTTTTAACCAAAACACCCTGTATATTATATTACCGTTGCATAGATATTTCAAAAGTGTTTAACAAAATATCACATTTAATATATTTATCTCTTGCAGTTTAGGAATTATGACGATATAAATCTAAAAATTAGTACATATACGCACTAAGAAATTGGAAGCTCATATTTCCGAAACTGTTAGAGAAAATAATTTTAAATGTGGTAAATTCTTAAAGGTCTTTGAAATGTCATTTTAATGGTGATAAAATATGACAGGATGTTTTATTTAAAAAATTTAATTTTATTATCGAACTCCTGACGATGGCTATATTTCCGAAATTATGACATATTAAATATATCAAATGTGGTAATTTTTAATAACTTTTAAGATCACCTCTCAATTGGTAATAAAATATACAGGGTGTTTCATTTTAAAAAACACAACTTTGTGTTATAACTTTAAAATAAGAGTCAATGAAACAAAAATAGGTACGCTCCACAAAGTCTTTGTAAAAATCTCTTAAACTTTTCTATTTACATTTTTTTCTATCTCTAATATCAAGCGAGTCACAAGTACCTGGCCAAATTGACAAAATTTGAAAAACACTCTGTATCTTTAAAACGAATCAAATTAGCCATGCTTTACTTTTACCATTGAATTTGATTTAAAAATTGGAATCGATATTGCGCAATCAGATTTGTTCTATCTCTTTTAGTTTTCGCTGTACCCTGCAAGGTCAACGAAAACCGCCACCCTGTACAGTCTGTAGAATGTGGTGTGAATTAGTTTTTATTTGGCGTCCAACATTAGAGTATATGTAGGCATACTGCATACGTATGAATTATGTATTTGAGTTTCACTACATTTATTTATTTATTAATTTTATTACATATGTACGGACTATGCCGATTTCTTAAACATAGGGTTAATGCTGGAATAAATAACGCTAAAGAGTCAACCTGTTCTTTAATATGAGCACTACCTCGGTAATCCGGACAATTCGCTAATTCGGACACATACCTTAACTAAATATGTCTGTCCGAAATAACGTTTAAAGTTCTACTGTGTTTAATAATTTTGTTTGTCGGTTCGACATAGGCTCCCTTTTATTTTTGCTGCGGCATTATTTTTTAGTTTCGTGAAATAAAAGATAATATTTTACAAGTTTATTTTAGTGCCATTTGCAACAGAATTACCCATTGTTTTTAGATATCCCCACTAAACAGAAACTTGTTTATGTAGAAAACGCTTAAATTTATCGACATGTAACAGGGGTGCCTTTTTAACTAAGGACTTAAACTATCCAAAAATACTTATTTTATTTCTTTATTATACAGGGTGTAAAATAAAAACACTATGTTGTAGGGTTAGTCCGCGCCTGGCGAACTAATGAAAGCAAAGGTTTTACCAGGATACCAATTTAAGAAGTCATAATATCTTGTATTTATCCTATAAAAAAATATTTTATTATACTAAGTACTATAAAAGTTATTTAGGAAATTTCGATTTCCAGTGGCGTCCTTAAAAATCTTTTATAGGAACTTGTCACATTATTTTTATGTGTTCTATATGAATTCGAGAGATCGCCCACATATTCTTGGAGCACACTTATATCGTAAAAAAATAATTACCTGCCTGAAGATAATAAATGAGACTTTTTAGTGGCCTGGATAATGTAGCTATTAAACAGTGCATTGAATTATTGCAGAAGATCACTAAATTGGGCCGAACTGTTATTTGTACAATACATCAACCACCTGCCTCCTTATTTCAAAATTTTGATCAGGTAAGCTTACGCTTATTTTATAGTTTTTGCACCAAGTTTTAAAAAAATGTGGAAAAAATACGATATGGTACGTACTGATATCTTTAAAATGGAGAAAAGAATATAATTTAAATCGTTCTTTTTAGACAACTGTTTAAATAATTGCTAAAATATATTTTTTTAATATAACCAAACCATTAAACAGGGTGATTTTTTTCGTTGTTTAGTACAGATATCTCGAAAACCCCTGAAACTACAGAGATGGTTAAATGGGAAAAGATATGTAGTTTTAGAGCTTAGTTTAAATTACTTTTTGTTTCGTCCAAAAGATTATGGATTACTAGATATTTAAAAGAAAATCGTTTCTCCACAACTTTTTTTCTCTGTAGCTCAGTTAATATTTGAAATGGAAAAAGTGGAAAAGTAAACTTGTAGATAATTTATCTTCCTAACTAATAGAAAGGTAAAATCCGATATTTAATTTAGTACTCCGTTTTTAAGCTACGATATAAACTTTTTTAAATGAAAACCATAGTTGGCTACAAAGAACTTTTATCCTTTACAGTCTACACGTCAATGGTTGGCTATGACATTTTAAAAAGTCCTTTTTATAAGTTTTTAACGATGTTTAACAAGATATAATTTAAATAAAAACATAATGTAGTTTTGGACACAACTATTTTTAAATTTTTGTTTCATTTAGTCCTAAACAATTAAACTACTTTAATTACCAATTATTTTTTATCTTATCGAGTACAGTAAATGTTTTAAATTTATTAATTAAAGAAAAACATTATTATAGTTTTAAATAAATGGAGACAGTAACTTTTAGAAATAAAAAAATATATTTAAATTTTTGTTTTAATTTTTTTAACGTTTAACGAGACATTATTAGAATTTTAAATGCGTTAAACATAAAAGACCAAACTAAATTGACTAAAATAAATAACAAAAATTAACAATTAATAGGTAGGAATCAATTTAACAACTAAATTTACTACTGTAATAATTAAAATAGAACTTTAAATTAAACTAAGTAAAGAACTAGAAGCATTACTATTAAAAAATTATCTGAAATTCGACTATTATCGCCTATACCAATGATATATTGTTAAATAAAATAGATCGTTGCCTATACCAATGCAATATTTTTAAACCAAATTTGTTGCCTTTTGGACACAACGCATTTAGGTTATAATTTAAATAATTACTGTTACGTGAACTAAGTCTCATAAGTATACGAGAGTTAAAATAATTATTGGAAAGGCTGTCAAAAAATGAAAAGGAATTTTTAATACTACTAGTTTACTTGTTTCGCGGCCAACTAGAGAAACACAGCAATTTTTAAATTAATATGTCCAAAATTACGTTATTTTTTTATTTAAAGTATATCTTGTTATACATCTCTAAAGAGCCTATAAAAAGGGCTTTTTAAAAACGTCATAGCCAATTATGGTTTTATTAAAAAGTTTATGTCATAACATAAAAACGGACAACTAAATTAAATATCGGTTTACACCTTTTTATTAAGAAGATAATTAAGTTTCCTATTTACACTTTCTTACTTACACACTACACTACATTTTTGGAAAAAGTTTTTTTTTGAATGTTTAGTAAGTCATGATTTTTTCGGACAAAACAAAAAGTGATTTAACCTAAGCTCTAAAAACTACATATTTGTCCCCTTTTAACGTCTTTGTAGCTGCGGCGTTTTCCGAGATCCCTGAACTTAACATCGGAAAAAACTCACCCTGTATAATACTCGTAAGTTAATTTAAAATAACACTTTTTCCAGAGTCAGTACTATTACATATTTTTTTAGGTATATGTATTGGCCAAAGGTTATTGTGTTTACAATGGATCCTCTGAAAATCTGGTACCCTTCCTATCAAACGCAAATTGTCCTTGTCCTTCAACTTACACACCTGCCGAATACAGTAAGTATACAAATTTTTAAAATATATGAAAATTTCCGCTACAATAAAAAAAAACCAGTTGTACCAAAATGGCAAAAAGTATCTAGGTCCAAAAAACTGACTATTTTTTCACCTCAAATAAATTCTGTCTAAGTATAAGCTTTTACCTCCGTATTTCATGTTATATTTTTTCCTTATTATTAAAAAGAAAAATATATATCTCGGTCTCTACTATATGAAAAAATCAAAAATATCTCGTCTTATATATTTATAGAAAATTTAATTATCTACAAAAAAGTCTCCTAAATTTTTTTGATAAATCTAACCATAAAAAAAAATCAAGGTCAAAGACTGGCAAATTTTAAGAAAAATACCTTTTTTGTTTTAAATTTTGTTACTTACTGAGAAATATTTATTGACATTTGAGTTTTTACTATTTCTATCGGAAATTAATCATTCTACAGAGGTTCACAGGAGGTAAAATGGACCAAAAATTTCATTTATCAAAAAAAAAAGGCATTCTTATTAAAACATTTTGCTTGTAAAAAAATATGATTCACAAGGAGAAAATTTTAATTTTTTATACAGGGTTTCCTAGACATTTGAAAGACATGATTTTTCTCCAAGGGTAAACAACCTTAATTTTTCATATGTCACTAAAAAAATATATTTAGAATAAAGTTTGTAATCGACAAAAATTATATAACAACACCTTATTAAACTTCTTAATTTGGCAAAAAAAATCGCCTTGCTCACATTTTTGTTTACAGCAGAAAAAATTGTGTTGTGTAGGCATTTGGAGGAAGCAGGTGTTGGAAAAGCAAATTATGAGAATTACTTAGGTAATTTTTAATTTCAAAATTTCAAATTATTAATTTTGGTTTATTTTAAAATCAGTTTATTGAAACTTTTTGACACTCCTGTAATATTAATAAAGTCATTAAAATGATATTCAAAATTTTCTAAATGATATTTTGTTTAAAAATTGAAAATAAAGGTAATTTACTTTTAAAGAAAAATCACGTTTTGCGAACCCTGCATACAAAATAAACATTTTCTCTTTTTGAATCATTTTTTGACAGGCATAGTTTTTAGAGAATTAATTTTTCTAAAATAATATTTTTTATGCCTTTGTTCTCTTGTAAACCCAATTCCTCTTAATCCATAACTCGTAAAATGCTTTAAAGGGGTTGTACATAAATTGTTGTAAGCGTCAGCTGCAGCACCGATGGTGTAATTATACAGGGTGTTTCAAAGAGAAGATTCATATTAAACTTGTGTTTTTTTTAAACACCCTGTATATTAGTTAAGTTTTGAATTGTAGAAATAATAGCAACGTAAATTCTATCGGCGAAACCTATACCAAAAATGTAAGGTTTTTAAGGATTTTTGAAAAATTCTTGACAAAAATAAAAAATTTAATATCTTACCTTACTTACGCTTGACTTTATATATTATGTTAGATTGCTAAATTAATAACTGTAACCTATATGTGTGAACCTACATTTAATTTTTTTACTAACAATTATACAGTGTGTCCAGAAATTAATATAATTGTGAATATTAGATATTGTACTGTATACTGTACTGTATAATTTTTAGTAAAAATGTAAATGTAGTCGATTGTACAACTAATTTTTAGCAATATATCATAATATAAAAACTTAAGCGTATTTAAGGTATGATATATTAAAATTCTGTTTTTGTCATGATTTTTTCAAAAACCCCAAATACCTTAACAACTTTTCTGTTTTGGAATAACGATCGCTGATAAAACTTACATTATTTTTACTTCTACAATCCAAAAATAAACCTATATACAGAGTGTTCCAATAAAAAACACAAGTTTATTAATAAACTTTTTCTGGAGCACCCTGTACAATTCCACCATCGGAGACGCAGCTGACGCTCACAATGATTTATGTACAACTCTCTTAAAGCATTTTACGAGTTATTGACTGAGAGAAAATAACTGACATAATTTTCCATCGGGCTTGAGGTTATAATTATTAGATCACTTTGGCCCCTCTTTTATATATGGAATGGTCCGTTGGTTTTTATCGCTTCAAATATAATTTATTATATAAACAAACGTTTAACGATAAGCTTGGCTTAAAATTACCTAGTGCAAAAAAAAATCAAATGCGGCCGTTAGCCGGGACTCTGAGACAAAAATATTGGATATGTAAAACTTAACAGTTCAAATAGATTTAAAAAGTTGTTTAATTATAAAATATTAAATAGTATAGTGTACCAAACTATTATTATAAGTAATAGTCTTTCTACATCCCGAGGTTAAAACAATTATTTTTACTTAACTAGTAATTAGATCATTTCTTTTTAAAATAAAAAACAATAAGTATTTTTAAAACTAGAAATACTTAGCACGAATGTAAGTCATGTCTAAAATTAAACTTTATTTGTCAGTAATTACTATTTTAATTAATTAATTTAAGTGGAAAAATAAAAAAAAATAACAATTATAAAGACCAAATAACACTACAAAGATTAACCGAAGAACCATAGATAAAAATTATTATAATATAAAACTAAATATTTTGTTTTTTGTTGAGCTAACTACTTTCTTTTGTCATCGTAAGCGAAAAATCGGTCGGTGATGTGAGAAAGATAAATATAATTTGTTATGCATTTTAAGGACGTTCCAAAAAAAGTCACTTTTCTTAGGATTCTTTTAAAACTTTAAATACACATACTTTTAAGTGTCCTCTATACATAGGATTTTTTTTTAATAGGCATTGCGGGACTAAATTAAGCTTTTAAAATTTGCATATTTAAAATGTAAGTCCTATCCTGGCGGACGTCTTAGGGCACGTTTAATTAAATTTCTTTCTAACTAGAAAGGAAAGTCCTATTATTTTTTACAATATCGAAAATGTTTATATAACAAAAATGTTTTTGAATTAAAAATAGCTTCGTCTCACAAACTTGTTTATTTTAGCTATTTTTGTAAAAGATAAAAATGAAAAACCGAAAAAATCGTTTTTCTACTTTTTAATTTTTCAGGTTAGGGTAAAACTAGTTATTACATAAATTGTAGGTTTTTTTAATGTCGAAAACTTTTACATTAAACTTTTTTATTTTAGGTGTTAATATTTAGTTTAACATTGCAAAAACCATTTTTACCCTTAAAAACCACTCCCTTCGCCCCCTAACGTATTATTGTGTGTTTTTGTGTTTTTCTTACATACTTGGGATGCACTTAACAAAACTATACCATTAGTTTGCTGTAAGGCATTTTTTTGCAATCAGGTATTCCGTCTGGACTATTATTAATTTTATCACTTATTTTTTTTTAAATCTTCCATTCCCTAATTACGAAGTCATTAATGTATTATTATTTGAATATAGCCTCAAAAACTTTTTAAAACAATTATATTTTCTACAATAGGTGGAGAAAAATGTATAACTAACTTGGAGATGTGTCGACGCCTCTAGAGACTTTAATGGTCGCAGTACTCCTTGGGATCGTGCTTAATATCAGCAAACATGTGAAACTTTTTTGCAAAAACTTTTCGATGGAAGTATAATTCAACCGCAGTGTTTTAAACGACTATTGTTAAAATTTGATTTTATTCCGGAGGGAGTTTAATACTTTTGGATGAATCCTGAAGTAACGAAAAAAGTATTAATCATGCTTTTCTTGGGGCTTTTGTTATTCAATGATGTAACAAATTGTATACTTTGAGATTATATAGTTTTTTTTTGCTCCGGGCCACAGCCTGAAATCAACAGTGTAAACGACATTTTTTTTATTGGTTAGATTTTTTTATAGTAAAAAAAAAGTGTGAGTTGGGTACAGATATCGGAATATTTTTGTCTCGCACTTTACAAAACTAATTAAAAACTGATTCACTGATGGCCAACCCATCAGTTTAAGGAAATTTTCAGATTTGTGGTAGTTTTCCATTCTTTTTAAAACGTTTTTTAAATTCTATTTTATTTGGTAAAATAGCATGTATTTTTAAATATCATGCAATGATAAGCAACTTAATAAAATTAAATTGCTAATTAATGTTTGTTTAATGACTTTTTTTATCATCTTGAAACACAAGGTTTTAATTATTGGTAATTTTAGTTATAGAAATTGTTCAATCACAACCGGAAATGGTGAATGTGCTAAGCAACCATATACACAACGGAAAAACCAACATAGGAAACAAAAAAAAACCTGAAATACCTCTTCCATCTACCGAAATGGATATATTTGAAATTTACAATGATACAACACAAACAGGTAATAAAATTTCAATATATAATTTTTTATAGTCTATAATTAATTTTTAATTCTTTTAAAAGGAATGGTGTCAAAGCAATAAAGGGTTAAAGTCTAGGTTTAAAATTTGCAAATGGCCGTAGCTTTGATAATTTACTCCCAACAATCCTTATATTAATTTATGCTGTGTCATGGCGAGTTTATTTTTTCTTAAGTAATGCCGGATTAGATAAATTGGCCCAACTAGTTGCACCTAAAAGTTTATATATATATTTTTAATTACTTCGTATAATTTGTGACTTTTATTAAAAAATACCGAGGTATTTTTTTTATTGGACAGTCCACAAAGGCTGAAAGCCTAAATACCAACGTACCATTTCGTTTATTCCAAACATTATTTTTTTATAAACAATTATGCAATAACGACAAATACTTTTTTAAATATTATTTACATCAAAACGATTTTGTGCGGTCTCGAAAGTACTTTTTTATTTTCTTAAACACTACGCAAGATAGCAACAAAAAACAAAAAAGCTGTATTTTTCTTTACTAAATAGATTTGAAAAATGCACAAAAAGTCAGTAGGGTACATTTTTTAATAAGTATTTAAGGATTTTTTGATACCACTCGAAACGCCACTGGATAAACAAATTTGATTAAGTTAACACTGCACTTTATTGTATAAATAACACTGCCAATTTACAAGAAAACTAGTAAGTACTATGTATTTAAGATATTACGAATAACCGATTATTTTTGAATTATTTATCCTGTATCTTGAAAAGAATTTTATGAAATGTTTATAATTTAAAAATTACAGATGCATCTAAAGTTATTTGTTTTTACAAAATCCCCAATAACGTTAAAAATAATAATATAACCGCCACATATGGAGACTAAACCTGCATCGGTTTATTTTGTATGTTGATCGATTTAGAAAAATTCCAAATTCTTGGATATTAGTCTGATGGAATAATTTTGGGATACCATAAGAGGAAGCATAAATTATTTAAATAACACAAGTTTAATGTATGGTTTGGGATACCGAATAAAAAAATGTATATATAATTATTTAAATATTTATTTAAGTTAACTTGCGTCGCATATTAATGGCATGGTCTTATTGGTTATAGGCCATCATCATAAAATTACCGGAACGGACGCTGATATCTTAATAAACTTATTATTGAATAGCCGCTCTTAAGCGCTGTTTATTCAGGTAAGTTTAATTTTTAATTCTTCTATTGTGTCTCTATTAATGTGGTCTTCATTATAACTATCTTAAAATATGTGCCAAGCTGCCGCTATATCTTTATTTTCCTAAATAGTTTCTCTCTTTATTTTATAATAATATTATTAATTGTCTTTTTATTGATAATAAAACAAAGTACAAAAAAAAGAAATAAATATAAAAATGCATTCTTTTCATTCACATTCTTCACACAGAGGATGCTACTCTACTGAACCTTGCTCCACTTATCTTAAAAGTATCTTCTTATGTGCACATTATTTATTTATTTCAGAATATAAGTAGCAATGCATTTCTGTTCCTAAAGTAAGCGGTGATTCATTTAGAGGTATTTTTTCTAGTAGATATTTTTGGATAGATGAGAGGGTCCAAATTTCAAACTGTTATGGTATTTGTGTTCAGTACTGTTTGACAATTTATCCTGGAAAGACTTAGCTCCCGGCCCAAGTCTAAAACTTGTTTAACTGTATTATGAAAAGCATCATTCTCCGAGAAATGTGTAACGTGCGCTTCGGGGAACTTATGGTCCACGCATAATCGGCGTTCTGAGGCGCTTATTGGCTATACCATCACAAAAATGAATTTCAATTTTCATTATTGGATAGTTCTTGACCAAATGAGCCACATCCTGCACGTAGTGCAGAAAATATAGCGGCAGTAGCTGCGAGTGTACGTGATGATTCTAACGAATTAATTTGGCGCTCGGAAATTGGAGCTTAAGAACAGACCATGTTAGGCGCAGTTAAGGCCAACATTTAGAAGCCATTATATTTAAAAAATAAATATAGGATATCGTTCTTTCGTATGATAATAAATATTACTTAATAAAGTTTTTTTTTGAATCACCCCTTATTTATTGATACCCAAATGTTTTTAAAGACAACTTAGTTTTCTTCGGTGATATAATAAATGGGTTAATCAACTTTCTTTGTTCATTTTTAAATTTTTATAATTTTATAAACTTTTTTATATTATTTATTTTATTTAAATAATGGGTAAGTACTTCCTTAATTGTAATATACAACGAGGAAACAGTTTCAACGATAAAACATGTACACATATCCAAAGGACAATCAAATTGTCCCATGAATACCAATTTATTAGGAATGGGTTTACGCCGGGAGCATTCGATTGCTCCTTGATTACTCCCGAAGCAAACTAATTTTTTTCATATTTTAACTTAAAATGCGGCAAAATTATACGACATTCGAATACCTACCTACACCTATAAGGAAACAGATTTCAATACTAATGGCATTAGGGAATTATAACAACAATCATTAACCTTAAGTATTTTATTTTTAAACGATTTATGGACGGATCTGTGAAACTAACTGTCACATTGATGACATGAACAACTCCCAAGGAATGCTCCCCAATGCTCCCAAAATTAAACGCGTAGTTTTTGATGACCCATCTCTACATCCACTTTATCCAAGTGACTGATTTTTCAAGGGACTGGGACATTTTTAAACTTTAAACTGTTTGATAGAACATAGTTTATTATGTTTAATTTTTATGCTTCAGTAAAATTTAGATTAAATACTATCCAAAACACTATACATTATTAAAAAGTATTAATAACTTACCTCAGTTATTCAAGTGACTAGTTTTCCAAGAAACTGGTTGTCCGACGGACATTTTTGGAGTTTTTAAAAACTTGAACTGTCTGATAGAACATAAGTATTTTATTTTTGGAATTTTTTTATGTCCACAGTAAAATTTAGAACATATACGATTTTTAACACCATAATTTAATAAAAAATATTAATTACTTATGTATGTTTGCTGGTAGTCGGAAGGACATACATTAAAGCCAACCACTACGAAACTTCGACTGAGGCCGCAGTTATGATGACGAATGGTCGTAATCATTTACCACGAATACCGACTTACCGACAGTGTACTACGCCATTTATATTATGATTTTAAAAACTATCGTTGTTTTCCGACGGACATACGGCCCGACGGACTTTTTGGGACCAAATATACCGGTTGACACAGGATGTTGTTATCACCCATTTTTTTTTGTAGTTTTTAAGTGAGACTAATAAAAATTGTAAAGTATTATTATAGCAAAATTTTACATTTTTTGTCATTATCCCCCAAAATCACTTCCGGTTTAACCGAAAATACCATAAACTTTCTTATTTAAATACAAGTACCTACTTTTATTTCTATAATTTTATTTTGTATACAATTTATTTTTTATTGATTATCATACAGGGTGTTTCTTTTCAAAATGGCGACCAGGAAGATTTTTAAAGAAAATCAAGTACCACCAATATTTCAGTTTTGAATATATTTTTGTGCTAAGTAGGCTGTGAAAATAAAAGAATGACCTATTTTACTATCATAGGTAGTGAAATATTCCATTTTCCTAAATAAATCACTTAGATTTTGTAATTTCAGTTTTAAATGTAATTAATGAGAAAATTCAAAATTTGACAATAATTTTAAATGGAAACCCCTACTTTATATTATTAAATTATACACCAAAATATCTTTTTAATGACGTATTACAACATATTATTTATTTTCAAGATGGCGGTCATAGATTATTTATTCAAGAATTCCGTGTTTCGTATGTCGTCAATAAATGATCTATAACCGCCATCTGGAAAAAAACAATATGTTGTGATACGCCATAAGAAAGGGATTTTAATGTAGAATTTAAAAATAAAATAAGGGTGTTTCTATTTAAAGTGCTTGTCAAATTTTGAATGTTTTCTCATTAATTATATTTAAAGCTGAAATTACGAAATCTAAGTAATTTATTTAAAAAATGGAATATGTCACAACCTGTGAAAGTAAAAAAGGTTATTCTCTCATTTTCATAGCCTACTAGCAAAAAAATATGCTTAAAACAGGAATAATGGCGGCACTTGATATTCTTTAAAACTCTTCTCTGGCCGCCATTTTGAAAAGAAACATCCTGTATGATATATCATTGAAAAGAGAATTTTATAGAGAATACAAATTAATATAGAAAAAAAGTGGGCACTTTTATTTAAAATAGGAATGTTAATGGTACTTCTGGTTAAATCGGAAGTGATTTTGAGGTTGTGATCATGTCAAAAAATTAAAATTTGTGTAATAATAATACTGTAAGATTTTATTAATCTTTTTAAAAACTAAAAAATTGGGGGTGTGACAAAATTCTGTGTCAACCGGTATATGCAAAAAATGCCAAATTAAAAAGTTAAAAACATGGCATATTTTTTCTTAATAAGTGGTATACACCATATATTAATTTTTAAAATTACAGTTGTTTAAATAGAAGTACTTTTAAAGTATATGAAGATATTGATACTATTGTTGCATGGGGACCAAGGACCTTATTACACGTCAATTTAAATCACTTAAAGAACTAATAAAAAAGTAATAAGTTGCAGAAATAATACCAATAATTATTAGTAAAGGATTTATTTTAATTTAAATTAATAAAAAAGTGGCAAATAATTATAACACTTAAATTTATATATATGTTTTATTTTTTACCAGGGACAGAGTGATTTCGCGTTTGGACAAATAAAAGTTGATTGACCCAAATACAAAATAACAGTAATACTTGGATGTTGTCATCGTGCCTATTATTGTGTGTGTGGATGGGTTTTTAGCACTGGTATGGAACCACCAGCCAGCATAATATGCATATTTTTGTAATAGTAAAAAATTCTGGAATTGCTACGTATGATATACTAAAACTTAAGAAGAAAAAAAACGGTTTACCCTGCAGGAGTTAATTTTTATACCCTAGCAAAAATCTTCTCCCACTTCTCCACCTACGGCCGTACGCAGAAATTGATGAAGGGCAAAAATCAAAGAAAAAGGCCCTAGGAATGTAAACAATGCGGCTTAGGTGCCACTTTCAGCAAACAACCCATCATTAAGAGGTCTTTTTGAGCTTCAAGGGAGGGGAGGGTGACGAGTTTAGCAGCCTCGCTCTCTTTTTAATGTATTTCGAACTAAAGAATAAATTAGTTATATTCCACAAACTGTCACTTTTAGAAACATACAAACTTTCAATATTGTCTGCATCTTTATAAATGGAGTATTTAAACAATAAACTTTGCTACTAGCAAAAGTTTATGATTTTTAAAACTATCCAATGTTTAGCTTTGTTTTAAATTTTGGTACGTTAGTACTTAGGCTTTATAAAATAAAATATAAAAAAACACATTTAGTTAGTTATCTTATTGTTATTTTACTGTTTTTATTTTCTTTTTATTAAGGCACAATAAATAAAATTGGAAACTTGTTGTGGATTATCGTAAGATAAATAAATTCACTAACTATGATTATTATCATATTCCTACTATCGGTAATATCTTAAAAAGCATTTTATTTTCTTTTTAAGACAAATTCACGATATATTTGTTACAAAAATTTCTTAAGTTGTAGGTATTTACATAATGAAAATTTTTTCAGATATCTTTTACAATGAGATCTGTTCGGTCCTGGTGATGGGGTATAGAGACCGAGTGTGCTCAGCCCTATTATCCTCTAGAAATGCTTTGTTTTAGGCAATCTGCTAAAATTGCTTGAAACTAAGTAAAGAAATCCCCACAAAAAATAAAAATATCTATCTATCTTTGTTTAGGCTTACGACGGTTTTCAAGATATAAATATTAATGTATAAAAGTTTTTAATTTTGGTTCAGAAACTTATTTTTATGCTTTTCTTTAGCCCCTTAAAATGATCTGCTTAGTCCTATAATCAGGCTTAAAGAATTTTATACTTTGGTTAAACATTATGCTATTCTTTTAATGCTGGAGATTTTAGGTTATTAAAGTTTAAAATATATTTAAAATAGATGTATGTATAATTTGTTGCAGAAAAATAGGACTGTAAAACTAAAATAAGTCATCTTTTGCTTTCCGCAGCCTATTACCCAAAAATATTTTTTTAAAACAGAACTAATGGCAGTGTTTTATTTTCCATAAAAATATCAATATCTCCTTTTATTAGTATAACAAGTAAAAAATAAATAAATTAAAGTTATTAGAGTTTTACGTTCCGCACTTATCATTTACCTATTTCAATGTAGAAATAACTTGTACCTTATTAATTTGATTCATAAAGGCACTATTTAAATATGTAACAACTCCAAATATACATATATATCAGTTCTTTAGTGTAATAACTTGTAATGGCTTGTTACAGCCTGTGGCCATTTTTGACTTGTTAAACTATTGAACTGAGGTATCGATATGAAGAGTACCTTATTTTTTAAGTTTTTGATTGTCTATAAAATGGCGCCCCCAGCTTTGCGATATCTGTCAAAATAAAAAGTTATGATGTAAATTAATTTTAGGTTTTAGGTAAAGTGCCCTCTGGCGGTATTTAAAAAAGTAATTTGTCTTAAAATTTTAAAATCTGCAAAGCTCGATTTGCTCGAATATTTACTGGATTGGTTCAAAAATAAATGCAATATGGCGAAAAAACTAAAATAAAAATTGAATTTTGACGGCTTGTAACTCGAAAACAAATGACATTTTGAAAAAAAATTATATGAAGCTCTACCCATATTTTGTCAAGTAGAATCACACCCTTAGGTTTCGTGATCGATTTTTGAAACACCCTTTAATAATAAAAGAGGTTACTTTGTAAAGACATTAAATATAGAAAAATAATAGGTATATATATTTAAAATAAAAACTGATTGTTCTGCTTAAAATTTAATGTGATTTTGAAGTAAAGATAGTTAAGAATAATGTGTTAATAATACTTATTTACTGGTTACTTTAAAAATAAAAAAGGTATTCCTGTGCCATTTACCGATGCCTACAATATTTGTATCTAGACACCTACCTAAAGCTTATATTCTAAATTATATTTCTTGGGAATTACCATTAGGTAGGTGCAAATCCAGATTGAGCTAATATATCAAATTAAAATATTTCTTTCTTTTAGGAAACACTGATCAAGCTATGGTTTTTCCCTTATCCATATGGCAACAGTTATTGGTTTTACTGTCAAGAACATTTCTACAAATGAGGCGAAATCATAGCGTGATAACCATTCAATTTATCCATCACTTAGCATCGGGACTTTTAATTGGTGGAATATTTTTGGGATTAGGAAACGACGGTAGTCAAGTATTAGCTATATTTAAATATATCCTAAGTATAAACGTGTTTTTTATGTATACATATGTGATGGTACCGGTACTAATTTGTAAGTATTCTTTAAAATATTATACGATTAGTTATAAAACTGTTTTAAAATTTTTGTAGTATGTGTGATGGGATCAAAATGATCTCTAAAATACTATTAAAAAAATTTAAGGCCAAAGCAAAAATAAAACTGATCTAAATTAAACATGTGCTGAAAAATATTTCCACGCGTTTCATATTTATTTTAATTCTCAGTCCTTAAAATTGAAACCAAACCATAATAAGTGTTGCCTAACTGAAAATGTATATTAATAAAACTCCATTAAATTATTATCTTTTAGTTCCACTGGAAGTAAAACTAATGGAAAGAGAATATTTTAATAGATGGTACAGTTTAAAAGCGTATTACATTTCATTTACACTAGCTGGATTACCACTAATGGTAAATATTACATCTATTATTACTAAATTTTCTAAAATATATTGGTTTTATTAAATAATTAATAAATTTAAATCTTTAGATTCTTTTTAGTATAATGTTTCTATTTATTGTTTATGTTTTGTCTAATCAACCGATGGATTTAGAACGATTTCTTTGGTTCAGTATAATGGGACTTTCAGTTGGATTATGCTCACAGGGTCTGGGTTATGTTATTGGATCTACTTTTAATATTACTGTGAGTATTATAGGTTTTATAAGAAGTTATATAATGTTAATTGCATTACGATTACAGTATTTTATAATACCAAAACGCAATTTTTACATTTTTCACAGATATTTTTTTGCTCTCTATGGAATTACCATAATAAATCACCTTATATCAATTATCGATAATATCAATTTGCCTATACACTAGCAAGCAAAAAGTTTAGCAGGTTGCTTTGAAATTGTCATTTTTAAGCATATGTATGTATTTTAGGCTTTTTTATATGTATATACAAATATATGTTTAGTCTTACAAAAAGAAATCCCATTTTTTGACAGTTAAGAGAAGAACAAAAATGCAAGAAACCAACTATTTGGATTTTTTGTGGCCGTTTTGCTGGTATAGCTTAACTTTAGAAAATTAATTGTACACATAAAATGTTGGTCAACAGGCTTTACACCCACTAATACGCCCCTCTGCTGAAGGAAACTGCAATAAATTAATTTTTCTTAGTGTAAAATTGGGTTTTTATCTTGAGAAAGAATAAATAATAAACTAACTTATATCCTAAACTTATAGGGACGTGCAAATTTTCATGTAATGCAAAATGTAGCTACAGTTTAAAATAAAATATTTGTATCCAACTTACAATGGCTGTAGGTTGGAAAAGGTTTTATTTTGAGTTAATGGGACCTTAAAACTAAGCTCCTAAAATATTTTCACTGAATTTTAAAACGTCCTGTATAGATACAGGCATAAAACATTGAAGGGTGGGAAGCAAAATGCGCAAGTCCAATATTGAAATTAAATCTAGTTAATTTCAATATTAAACTTGCGCATTTTGCTTCCCACCCTACAATTTTTTCTGCCGGGTATCGCCCGACTTAAAAAGGCTGGCGCCGCCACTGCGGCATCAAGTTTTACCAGGAGTCGGCAAGTATTACATAAAAACAAACAAAAATAACTCCCTACGGTCGTAATATTTTACGAAAATAAAAATCTCCTCTTTCTTCTCTTAACTATTCTCTTAGGTTAACTAACGTATTTATAAGTATAAAATATTATTCACCTGTTTTTTTAGAGTGGTTCAGTAGTAGGGTCCTCAACATTAGCGCCCCTTCTTGCCTTAGCCTGTTATGGTATGGGCTATAGGAATGCCGTTGAACCATTTATGAAAGTTATCACTACTTTCAGTTATTTAAAATTTGGTGTGGTTGGATTTAGTACAACGTTATTTACCAACAGAGAACCACTAGATTGTAACGAAATATACTGCCATTACAGAAATCCCGGAGGTAAATATAGAACTTTCGTACATGGATGCACTTGATATTTTAAGAGGACAATCTAAATCTTAATTGGTGTAAAAATTATTATTAATAAACGATTATTACCTTAAAAATCCATTAAGTGTGCAACAAATGGAAAACTTTTTATTTGCAATTTGTCGGAAAATTTTATTCTTTATAAAAGTTGGTGCATGGTCTCAAACTCTACAAGCAGTAGTCAGTTTTATTAAAATTTCTATAGTATACACGGTAATAAAGTAACCTTATTTCTTAAAATACAAATACAAAGAAATTATAAATAGAAAAACTATTTAAAATTAAAAGGTATGCCTAAATACCAAGTCATGGCCCCCTATTCAAGTTTTTATGTATTTATTTTAATTTATCTGTTCTACACTTCATAAAAATTTGAAACAAAAATTTTACAAGGTAAATAAGGAACTTCTATACGCATTATATAGTATATTTGCCTTAATTAAAAGCATATTTCTATAATTTTAGGGCCCTATTAAATATCCTTGCAACAAACCTAAAGTTAGCGGTTAGCTAAAAAATATAAATGCACTTTAATTTTACAAATTCGATCCTATTTGATTAAACTTGTTTAAAAGTCAGTTGGTTGGAAGCTATTTAATCACAATAATAAAAATCCTTATCATACAGGGTTAATTCAAATTTTCCAAAAAAATAAAAGTGTAAATAGAAAGCCATGACTTGGTATTTAGGCATAACTTTTGATTCTAAATAACATTTTTATTTAACATTTTGTTGTATTTTTAAAAATATGGGTACTCTGAAGCGGTATTTGCTTTTTTTGACCTACTATCATTTAACTTTTAACAAAACTATCTACTGCTAATACAGTTTCGAACCATGCACCAACTTTATGAAGAATAAAATTTTATGAAAAATTGCAAATAAAAAAGTTTTTTATTTCTTGCACACTTAATGGACCACACAGTATATCAAGTTCTTTCTTTATTTTACTTAGAGAATCTTCCCTTAAATTTTGTAGAATTTATGGACACGCTGTAAATAATATGTTTTTCTTAAAATGATTTTACCACAGCAGATTGACATCGCAGTTCACAAACATCCCGTATTAAAAAAACATTATTTGTTACAGATGCTTCTTCTAGACATGAACATGGACGGTGAATCCTACAAGATTCAATTTTACGTTATGGTGGGATATTTTTTCCTGTTTCGAATATTGGCATACTGCACCTTAAAATATCGATTAACATCGGAATTATCTAACAAAATTGTATATTATGCTACAAAGATTGTTAGGCAAAAAGAGTAAATCAAATAATATGGTTAGCACATTTACAAATATTGTGAATGTGAAAAGAATAGTGAAATTGAACAAAGGAACTATTCTGACTGCGGCCAGTGATACTGTTATTGTTCTTATACGAGTGTCCATAGGTAGGGTTAACAAGAGGACAAATAACCAAACATTTTATTTCTGAAAAAAAGTTATTCTTCATAAACATTTTTGCTTGTTAAAAAATAGGATTCACGAAGAGAAAATTTCGATTTTCATACAGGATTCGCAAAAACCTAAAAAAAAGACAGGGTTTTTCCCCAAGAATAAACTATTTCTATTCTTATTCTTTAAGCAAAATGTCATTAGAAAAATTTATTTAGAATAATGTTTGTAATCGATAAAAACAAAAACACAAAATTTTATTAAACTTTATAATTTGTCGTTCGTTTACAGCTGAAACATTATGTTGTGTAGAAATTTGTAGAAAGCAGGTGTTTAAAAAGCAAATTATTAGCGTTTTTAGGTCATTTTCATTATAAAAATTTAAAATAAATAATTTTTGATAACTCTAAAATTAGTTTCATGAATTGATACCCCAGTAACATTATTAAATTCATCTAAAATAATATTCAGAATAAATTTTCTTAATAATATTTTGCATTAAAATAAAAAATAAAGGTAGTTTGCTGTTGGGGAAAAATTATGTTTTTGAAATTTTTGCTAACTTTGTATACAAAAAATAAACATTTTCTCTTCGTAAATCCCATTTTTTAACAAGCAAACATTTTTATTAGAAATTACTTTTTCGAAAAATACAATTTTTTATCCATTTGTCCTCTGTTAATCCATGGACAGTCTGTATATTGTTAAAAATTGTATTTTTATTTTTGCATATGTAAGCCGAATCAAATACATGGGTATTTCCTAACAGTAGGTTTATAAAAACTTTTTTCTAATTATTAGACTATAGACAAAAAAGCAATGGTAAACACTTAATTTGAAAAAAAAATTACGACTGCGCTCTTTAAGCGACCATTCCTATCGAAATAGGTTAAATGGTTAAATTATTAAAAACCTAAATGCATTGCAGTGCATTTTTTGATACCGCCAAACAGTTATAATGGCTTAAAGAAAGAAGTTCAGTTAAATTTACGTAGTTATCGATAAAAAAGTAAGTTTATAAATTTAATAAAAAATAAACTTTTAGTCGGCTTTATATATAAGAAAAAATGGTGGAATATTAAATTATTAAAAATTAAAGTTACCTCATCTAGATGTAAATATCCAAAAGAAAAAACTTTTAAATAATTATATTATTCAAAAGCTATTTTTATTCATTCTTTTGTACCTTTACACTATATAAAAAAAAACTCAAAGTAGGATGTGATAATTGTATACTTATGTAAAAGTATAGTACATAGTTAACCTGATCTTGCCACTTCTGTAGTTAATTATTTTTTAAATTTTTTTGTTGTTACCAGTTTTATTACATTAATGCTCGTGTTCTTAACTGATATTTCTACTTAATTTTGTTAAATTTTAAAACCTTGTGTAGGTATGTTTAATTTTGTATTTTTTACTCATTGTTAAAAAAATTGTTACTCATAATATATTTTGCCAACTCTTAAAAAAAAAAAGTTTGTTTGCATTTAATAAAGCCTCATTTTGTTATTTTTTTTATTATAGTCCGGGAGGTAGCAACGTCGAGAGAAACAAGAATTTCAGGTTGGCTGTCTTTATGATATGTTATTCTCCCTCCTCTTTCGGGTAGATCCTCGGCTGTCTGGCTAGGGTAGCGATTGGGTTAGCGCCCAGCTCTGATGTCGACATTTAGAGCTGCCACCTTGACATGTAGAACTGTCACTAATATGTCAAAAAATGCAGACCTTGGTCATATATTATTTCATCAAGTTTCATCAAAATATACCGAACGGTTCAGAAGTTAGAAGGGGAGACGACTGTATAATTAGCAATGTTAAAAGTGTCTGGCAATAAAAAAAAATATGTATGGTAAACCTATCAAAAGACAAGAAATTAAAAATTAGGCTTTTTAAAAGGTTTTTAAAAACCTTGGATTATTACCTGGACAGGTAGGATGCGAACTAATAAACGCAACCACTACCAACAGCCAGACAGCACAAGATCTATCCAGAAAGGGAAGGAGAACAACATATCAAAAAATCAGCTGACCTAAAATTCTTTTTCGAAAACGTTACTATCTACTATACCATTAGATTATCACCTTCTTAACAATTAATTTTTAAAGCTATCATACATTGTTCATGTTGCCTCATGGATGTCACCTATTAAATTTTTGAAATTTGGAGCAAAATTTAAAACTGTTCATATTTTAGCTCTGTTATTATATGTTTGTGTTGATTTAGCTCACTCATTAAATAGATATTTTAAAAAACTTTAAGAAAATACCACATTTGATATGTCTCTCAATTATAGTTTAAAAAATATGGCCATTCAAATCTGAGAATTATGTTTGAATTTCCATTATATCTTCGCCTCTAAGCTATAAGCACAAACGATCTTTTAAAGGAGATATCAATTAATCTTTATCTTCAACGGTGAATCACACCCTCGCCAGAAAGGTTAATAGATATATAATTTAAAGATCGTTTAAATCCCTCAACACATCCCCCATAGTATAAACTAGCTTGCTCTTACAGGTAATATTTTATATTATACATTAAAAAAAAACACAATTTGACAAAACTGTCATATTACCGAAAATAATAGCAGAGGCTTGACAGTTGTATTTAGGGTCGAGAAACCTTTAAAATGTAAGCTATTACCTCGACGCTTTCCATTTAATATTTTGAGGGGGAGTCCAACCCACATATCAACGGAAAATGATAGATGTCCGAGCGATTTTCCTTAAATCACCTGAAGTCTCCAAAATTTTCTTTTCGTTATCAAATGACCACCGTATAAAATTTTAATTAAAAATATAGTATTTCGTTTCCATAATTATTTTATTATATTTTTAAACAATTAAATTTTTTTAATATATCTACTTAAGTTATAGGTATAGTGTATGTATTCCCTTGTTATTGTAAATATTTTGGTTATAAGATATTGCTGGTAAGTTTATTAAGGAGTAATAATGATTTTAAGTAATATGTTTTGTTATAATAGTAGGGAAGCCCAGGATCCTAAATGGGATTTACTCGAAAGTCATAGAGACCTATCGTTGCAAAGCTTAGAAGATAAGAAAAAGCAAAAAAAATACTGTTATTATTTCTGGCTTGCAAAAATCAAGCTCGAATCGCATCGGATTATATATTTGTCATTCTTCCTCAAATTGTTTTCTTTAAAATAAAAAAATAGCCACGGTGGAGAAACGTCATAAAAATAGTTTTTTTACAGCTTTGTAGCCCTTTGCTTTCTTTACGTCACTCTCAAATTGTCAGATTAGTGGAATATACACTGATGACCATGTAATTAACTTACCCTATCTTAATCTGATGCGCTTGAAAATTTCAAATGGATATATTTTTGTTTTTACGATCGCCCCTGTATACGGGGCTCATATTTCAGGTAGAGGTACTTAACCGGGTACGAGGTTAAGTACTCCGGTATATTAATCTGCCGCGCTTGTGCTCCCTACCATAAAAACATGTATATCTTTTTTCTTAATGGTATAGTTTTGATTACGTAAATAAAACCCGAAAATACATAATAAAACTTTTCTACCTGCATTCGGTTATGTATCAGGTCACTTTTCTAATTTTTTTACTTTAAGGTGTTTATTTATTTAAAATTTTAGGTTTTTATTTTATCTTGTCTGCTTCGTAAACGAAGCTAAATAGGAAAAAAACGATGAAGACTTAAAAATTTTGCTTTTAGTTTGATTCAAGAAAAGTCAGTGGAGTATTTTTTTCACAGTATTGGCTGTGGTGTCTACTGAGACGCCACTGAACCCAATAATTTTAATCTGGTTAGGGCTAATTATAAGTCATATTACTTGAAATAACTGTACAAAATTTTAATCAAATCGGTTTAGAGATAATTAAGATATTTTTAAAATATCGCCACACAAGTTGTGGCCGAACTATTGGTCGAAAAATTTGTCAAACTATTTGTAAGCAAGCAAACTCAAGAAAAGTTGGGCCAATTAAGACGAATGTAGACGAACTAACCGTCCACACAATGGTTGTTTACCAAAGTTTGTCGTAGTTGGCCGAATGTCTAGCGGCGGCATAAAGGAAAAAATGTTACATGTCAATAAAATTGATTAATTAATCAAAAAACTGTCAGTTTATATTTTCCTTTCGGGAAAGATGGCCCTAGCGCTTCTTATCGCGTCTATTTTTGATATTCGAAGAAACGGTTTTCGGTTTTGGTCCAAAAGAGAGGTCGACCAATCAATCGATAGCCAAAAACCGCTAATCAGTCTTGGCCAAATTCGAGCTCTTCCAACAGAAAAACCGGTTTTCGCCAAAACCGCGGATATACAAAAACCGGATATGCGATAAACCGGTTTTCGAATACCGGCTAACCGGTTTTCGGTTTTAGCCAAAATCGCGGTTAACCGCTAAAACAAAAACCGGTTTTGGTTGCCACCACTTATATCAACATCCTTTAAATATATTGATAGGCTAATTTTATTGTCTTTAATGTTATTGCCATTAATATTATTGTTCAATATAAATATTTTCACAATAATACTGACCGTCTAAGGGTGGCTTTAAAATAACTAGACATAAAAAAATATACTTAATTATAAATACTATATTTTTAATACAGGTACAAAAATACTGGCAAAAGAACAATATCACATTTGATTTAAATTTGTTAACTTACTGTTTGCTATACCTCTTCAACGCTTACTTTTTTCTCTGTGCTAGTCGTATTATTTTCCGTAGATTTAGGCAAGTTTATTACTGGATTTTGGGAATATAAATATATTGCATACATAACAGTAATAATAGCAAGTACTGTATTAAGATAAATAGGTATATGAAAAAGGATTAATGACAGAATGGCCGTCAGTACCAGTTCTAAAGCACTAGCAAACGTTTTTAAAATTGAATTAAGGGTTTTCAAAAACATACTTGTAACTATGCCTACAACAGCGTTATTAAACATTACTAGTAATACTTTGTAGTGTATAACTTTGACTAGATTTTCATATAGGAAAGCATTTGAAATAGTACCGTTACAAATTAATACGATAACATTACAAATAATTGAATCTAAATACATAAAAACATTTTGAATAAAAATGTTAACGTCACTACCTTGATTTTTAAGCAAATATTCATTGTAAACACCTGCAAAACATGAACAGAATATTTGAACCAAAATCAGTATGCCACTTAAACTTAAAGTTACTGATTGTGATTTAGTATGTTCTGTAATGGTTTCAGCGTCTTGGTTAAGGGGTATTTGTTTAAGCATACAGCCCATAGTTAAAATAATCAACGATATCCATTGCTTCCTACTTAGCAATTTGCCAAATATTGCCTAAAACAAAAAAATTTTATAATAATAAAATTTTCTAGTGACCCAAAAAAGTTTTTATTCTCACCCCGCTTGTAAATCTAGAGAAAACAAAATGATACCTTAGAAATAAAGAGATACTAAAAGTGTTTTAAGTATAATGTGCCAAAAATGTGTTCTAGTCATGTACACATATAATTTTTTTACTCTAATTACACCGGCACACAAAAAAAAATCTGTGTACCGGTAACGACCTATCTACGGGTATATTTTTCGACCCGCTAAATCCGAATTTTAAGTCAAATTAGGCCGTACACCCTTTAATTTCGAGTAAATTGCAAAAAATGTTAATAAATGGTGCTAAATTTTCTCCATCTCTTACCGTTTTTTGTAATATATTATTTTTTACGTTATTTTATTTAAATAATAAAAATAAAATAATTAATTTTGGAAAACTACAAAATCAGTTTCATGAAACTTTTTGACAGCCCTGCAACATTAATAAAGCCATTTAAAATATTTATGATATTTTGCTTAAATATGAAGAATTACTCTTGTTTAATCATGTTTTTAAGGTTTTAAGTACCCTGTATACAAAAATATAATTTTCTCTTCCTGAATCACATTTTTTGCAAGCAAAAATTTTTATCCAGAAAAATGAAAAATGATTTTTTAATCCATTTGTCCTCTTGTAAACCCCATCTGTCGACAGTCTGAATATTTCTAAATTCTACATTAAATTCTAAGTATGTTACACTGTTTGAGTTACAATAACTTTTTCACTGTCGCGCCTATCTTTTTTATTTTTACAGGGCTAATAGGAAGATATGATTTATCTAGGTGTGTCAATTTTGGTCGAATATATTTAGTCAAGACCGGACTAAAGGGACTTTTTCCAAAATTATGCATTTAACCTCGTTGCAAAAGGAAAATCGGATTTAGCTACAATTGAGCTAATACGTTTTTCTTGTAGACAAACTATGGGACTGTCAATAATTTGAGGATATAGGCATTATGAATATTCTTGATAAATGATGAGCACCAAAAGCATGCATTTCTCTCGACTTTAACAGGGAACTTTTTTTTAGTGTGCTTTGAAAATCAAAAATGTGAGGTTACCATGGTTCCTAAGTTGGATGCTGATACAATTTAACAGTAAATTAATTAAAATTAAACGTATTAGCCTAATTGCAGATAAATTCGATTAATTTTGCAACGAAGTTAAATGCGTCGGGTAAGTCCGATCCTGACTTAATCTATCCGACAAAAATTGACAAACCTAGAGAAAACATATCTACCTATTAGCCCTGTAAAAATAATGAAGATAGGCGCAACAGATAAAAAGTTATCGTTAGTTAAAAAGTGTGCATGTTTAATTTGGCCCACACTGTAGAACAGTTATCAAGAAAATTACTCAATGAAGCAAGAGCGAAATAGTGAAGTCGATAGTCGTCGCTTATTTTTAACCAACCAACTGTATATATACATACAGGGTGATGAATCTCCGGGCGGGACGTAGGAAATCCCATGTAATTTTTAATGGGGTCAATTATTGGCTCCCCTAATTATTTTAGAGAAAAATCTATTGAAGTTTATTGAAGAGGATGCAAATCTACGTCCATGGTAAAAACATTAGATTTTTCGGTTAACCCGTTTGCTAGTTAGATGTTAATATATTTTTAAAAATTGTTACATTATTATCGCCTCATATTTATGAACAACAATAAAAATACCAGTTAGCGTGACATTACATTGTCATTTTGATATGCAAGGATAAAAATTACTCTAATCTAGATGAGTTAAAAAACGCTATTTCTGCAGAATGCATTACAATTTCAGTTTACCAGTTAGCCAATGTAAGAATACAATTTTATGAACGTCTGGGTTATTGTCTAGCAGTCAATGCAGGAATATTTGAAAATTTTCTTAAATCTTAAGTTTGTTTTTAACATATTAATTATTGTAATAATATTAATAATTTATTGAAGCATGTAAATATTATAAATGTCATAAGTTCTTGAAATTTGTTACTCTAGTTTAGTTTAACTTAACTTAATTCGTTTGTATAAATACAACTTTAATCTTTTCACTGTACGATTTTTTAATAATAATAAAGCACTAAATTTCAAAATGACAACGTAATGTCACGCTAACTGGTATTTTTATTGTTGTTCATAAATATGAGGCGATAATAATGTAACAATTTTTAAAATATATTAGCATCTAACTAGCAAACGGGTTAACCAAAAAATCTAAAGTTTTTACCATGGACGTAGATTTGCATGCTCTTCAATAAACTTCAATAGAATTTTTCTCTAAAATAATTAGGGGAGACAATAATTGACCCCATTAAAAATTACATGGGATTTCCTATGTCCCGCCCGGCGATGCATCACCCGGTATAACTAACATTAACAGTTAGAATTCGATGCAAAATATAAGAAAACATATATGTCCCTATAAAAAAATAAGTCTAAAAATGTTTGAATCAGTATTACAACAAAAGTAACGGATATGTTTAACGACTAAAAAAATATTATCTAAGAAAAAGGTTATCTTTCCACACCCTTCTGGAAATCATTAAGTGTAAAGGTAAAATATCCAAATTTATACATTACCTGAAATAATATTCCAGTCACTACTACTCGTAACTGCAACAACAGATAGTATGTAGTAGGATCAAACGTAGATAAATTTATGAAAGCTAAATTGTTGTAAAGACAATATAGTAACGCAGGAACAAAATAAAGGGACTAGAACATTTCTATTTATTACGACTTCTTGTAGGAGTTGGGAAAATTTGTGCCTAAAACATTTTTTCTTATTTTAGAGGGTTAGTTCTAGTTTGTTAGCTCAATATAAATACAGTGCTTGTTTAAAGTCAAGACCCCCTTCTAACTTTTGAATTGTTTGGTATTTTTTCATAAAAATTTGGGTATTTAAGTAATACAACATAAATCAAATTTTAGACAAGAAATGACAGATGACAGCTGAGCGCCATTTTGAAAAACAAAATTAAATGGAAAAACGTTGTCTTGTGACACATCATTTTAAAGCTCCTAACAACTACACCTCAGAATATGAAAGTTAATACTTTTACTCACTACAAAATGGCGGTACTCTAAAAATTACTTACCTCGTTTGGATGGACACATTTCCGAATCTAATAAAGTTAGTTACACTTAATGTGGTATTTTCTTAAAGCTCTTTGAAGGATTTATTTAATGGTGATATTGGTGATAATATACTATACAGGGTAAGACAATAAGTATAGATTTTTTAATGACGCACCCTCTATATTATATCACCATTAAAAACATATCTAAAAGACCTTTAAAAAAATACCACATTAGGTATACCTAACTTTATTAGTTTTGGAAATCTAAATAAGTTATTCAGGTAATTTTCAAAGTACCGCCATTTTGTAGTAGGTAAAGGTATTGACTTTATATTTTGAGGTTATAAAGTACTCGTCAAGAGCTTTAAAAAAATGTGCCACAAGACCCCTATCTATTTAATTTTTGTTTTTCAAATTGGCGCCCAACTCTCAGTTTGACAGTTTATAGCTGTCATTTCTTGTCTAAAATTTGGTTTTTGTTGTAGGACTAAAGTGTTCAAATTTTCATGAAAAAATACCAAACAATTTAAAAGTTGGGAAGGCGGGTCCTGACTTTAGACAAGCACTGTATAGAATGTTATTTGAAATTTTAGGCAAGAAATGACAGATATAAATGTTAGAGTTGGGCGCATTTTGAAAACAAAAATTTAGTGGTAAAAGGGGGTAGTGTGGCATATCCCCAGAATATAAAGTCAGTACCTTTACCCTCTACAAAATGGCGGTACTTTGAAAATTACCTGAATACTCTAATTTTGATGGCCACATTTTCGAAACTAATGAACTTAGATATTTATAATGTGGTATATTTTTAAAGTTCTTTTAAATATTTTTTATTGATGGTATATTATACAGGGTGCGTAATAAAAAAATACTTTTTATATTACCCTGTATATTATTATCACCGATATCACTATTAAATAGATCTTAAATAGAGCTTTAGGAAAATACCACATTAAGTATAATATCTAACATTACATCTTTTCCATAATATCTAACATTATTAGTTTTGGAAATATGGCCTAGGATGGCTCGGTATTTAGGTACTTTTCAAAGTACCGCCATTTTGTAGTAGGTAAAGGTAATGACTTTATATTCTAGGGTTGTAAAGTACTTATTAGGAGCTTTAAAATGATGTGCCACAGGACCTCCCTTTCTATTTAATTTTTGGTTTCAAAATCGCGCCCCACTCTTAGTTTGACATTTATATCTGTCATTTCTTGTCGAAAATTTGGTTTGTGTTGTCTTACCAGAGTCCCTAAATTTTCATGAAAAAACACCAAACAATTCAAAAGTTAGGAGGGGGTCCTGACTTTAGACAAGCACTGTATTTGTCAAATACTGGTTTAATATTGGCAATAACATATTATCTATATTCTGCATAATATTTTGTAATAGACCCAGGTGTCATTTGGGAAGCGAAGTACATAAATATTTTTAAGAACAAAATGATTCGACACTGCATTTTTCTAAAATAAAAATATTTTTAAAATGCCCATTTAGTTTGACACAAATTTGATGTCATGACTTTTTTCATTTGATTTATGGTTTTCGCGTAAATAAATAAAACCCATTTCAAATCCCTATCTAATTAAAGAATAAATATCGAAGGTAATTTTTCACTGTAGAATTTGATATTATCCATACAGAATGACTGAGCCGAGTAGTGGTTTTTATTAATTTACGCGAAAACCGTGCATCAAATGAAAAAAAGTCAAGAGATCAAAAATTTTGTCAAACTAAAAGGGCATTTCAAAATTTTTTTTTATTTTAGATAAATGCAGTAATGTACCATTTTTTTCTTAAAAATATTTATCTTAAACCCTTTAAAACGACATTGGTAAAAAAATTCTTGTGCCAAAAATATTTTTGGTGCATAGGATGCGTTCCCCAAATGTTTTAAAAATATCCAAATTGGTATAAAAGTTATTATAAAAAAATATATATTTTTAGGTTTTAACACCCTGTAGTTCAAAAACTAAGACGTTTAGGACATATTTCAAATGAAGTTTTTTTCATATTTTTATTGTAGAATTAGCCCTTAAAGTTTGTCAGATAAGTTGTGAAACACCCTGTATACAAAAATGTTGTCAAAAGCAATCTTTTGAAGGTTGTTTAAAATTTTGTCTCATTATTACTTACCAAAGTATAACGTTTTTTTTTTTTTTTTGAAAAAAAACTCTTAATTTATTCACTAAAACAACAGGAAAATTTAATCTATTTACATATAAATAAAATGATTTGTTAACCAAGATTGCTTTAAATCAAAAGTATTTATTTATTTTAACCATGATATAAATTGTTTATCTTTATACAATTTGCATAGTAACTTTTTAAATATTAACCCAGACGTTCATTGTACTGGGTGTCAACTTATTTTACACCCTCCTTAACATTTTTTTTCATGTACAGAATAGAGAAAAAATCAACTTATCTGGTTAATTATGTAGTTTTTAAATCAGTAATTAGATTTTTATTACCTTTTAAGATATACAGGGTACAACAAATAGGATTTTTTTATGAAATACCCTGTATATTATATAACCATTTAAAAGAGCTTTTAACGAGCTTTAAAAATAACAATTTGATATATATCTATTTTTATTAGTTTTGAAAATATCAGCCTACAAATCTGAGAAATAATTTTTATTTTCTATTAAAAACGTAATACATTTACATCCCTGCAACATGTATAAAACAAACAAAAATACCGTTTTGTTCGGTTGATTCTGTAGTATCCGTATTTTTTATCAGAATGCTTTTATCTCTTAAGATGTACAGAATACAACAAAAAGTATGATTTTTTAATGGAACACCGCATATACAGCGTATCTAATTAAGTTCGCATCATATGGAAATTTTTCTTATTATTAATTTTACGAAAAAAGATATATTTTTTAAATGCTGCATGGTCTTAAACCTGAAATTTAAAAATACCTTTCAAATATGCAAATTGGTTTATTTAAAAGAAAAAAACGATTGATTACATTATCTCTACGATAACGAGCGTTTCTGCGACTTTTTCTGTTTTGACAGTTCTTTAGCTTCTTTACATATTACATTTCTAAAAAAGTAAGCACTAATGTACCACTTTAAATTTTCACCCTTAAAAGATTTTATTGATAAAAAGACTTTTCTTGAAAATGAACAAGTTTGCATATTTGAATGTTATTTTTAATCCTAAACATCCTTTTTTTTATAAAAATTTTGAAAAATAAGGATACTTTCCTGTTGAGCAACATTTACATTTTTTGAAATACCTCGTAAACCAATGAAAAAAAATTAAATGTTTATGTTTAATAGTTTTGAAAACAGGGCCAAGCAAAGCAATTTAATAGGTTAATTGCTTGGAATATTATTGCCATGACATACCTACCTACTATGGCACTATGTTCACTATAAATTGAGAAAAACACCTGAACAAAAAATTTAGTTCATTGGTTTTAAAAGTCAGTAACCCTAGTTACCACAATAAAAAAATGTATTTTATTGGTTTAAAACAATAGTAACCGGAGTTACTTAATAGGTATTTATTATTAATTTATGGCCAAAGTATAGTTAAAATTTACACTTATTTTTCAGATTTAATGACTATATTTCCGAAACCAATAAGAATAGATATAATAATTGTTGTATGTTTTTAATCTTTTATAAAGATCTTTTTAACGGTTATATATTATCATAAAATAAAAACTAATATTTTTTATAATATCTTTATACCTTAAAAGTATTTTATTCTAAAATACTTTTATCTACTTTATCTAAAATAGATGTGAAAAAACTTATTTTTGTAAGTCAAATATTTAACCAATTATTCCATTAGGGTAGTCAGGTTGCTGCTAGAATGCATCATATTAATTTTTTATACCTATATGTCCAGGGCTGCAGGCAATTTTGCAGAAAATATAACTATAACCTGTTATATCTGTCTAATAAAATTAATTAAACAAAATTACATTAATTTATATTATTTCTTAACAAGCTTAAATACAAAATAATTTTCTTGATTGGAAAATGCCTTGCTTTAAAATTTAATTAACCTTAGTTTAGGCGTTGTAACCAAACCGGACCATCATACAAATCTAAAAATATGCTTTAACACATAATTTTTAATAGCAGAATCTTATTAAACAGGGCTATGTAAAGCAAATATTATGATAAAATAGTAGGTGCTTACTTAGTTTAATCTAACTCAAACTCAAAATATGCTTTATTATCCAAAGAACAAAATTCTAATTGGAAAAACGATAAAAAAAATACATTAAAGAAAAAAATATAAATATATATAAGTGAATAAGTAAGGTAGCCTAAATAATTGTCATTAAATGCAAAAGAAATATTGAACAAACATTTACATAAAAAAGCAAACAACACATTTTAAAAACCATCAGTATAAAAGATAAAACCATAAATAATTTACAAACAATTAAAATAATGTACACTAAAATAAAGCTACAAGACAACACTGTGACTATAACTGATTAAATATTTTTATAATAGATTTTTGAATAAGTGTGCTGTGTGGTATATGTTTCTGATTTACCTGGTGTAGATAGATAGATAGATAAATAGTTTATATTACCAAAAAGAGTACATTGTGGTACATAGGTTCGTCAGTAAATATATAAAAATGGTGGTAATACTTATTATAAGTATTACCTTTATGAACTGACCGATTTTTTTGTAAACCAGGCACACAGTTTGTAAAATAAAAATACTGGAATGTGTTAACATTTTATGCTTTATGAACAATGGTGGCGAGCAGTGGTGCAGAGGCTAAGGCGTTATCCTCTCACCGCAGCGATCCGGGTTCGAATCTCGGAGTCGGACACACTACCACTAAAATGCAAAGTGCTTGCCTTCGTAACATTGAAAGACAAGAAATTACCGTCCATTATTATATTAATTTTAGCTATATCCATAGAGATTTAATTATGTAACTCCCTGGAATCCCGACTATGCCATAATATTGTTGTGTTGTCTGGAAATAATGTAAAAATTTCCTGTAATGTTGAGTAGAGTAATGTCATTGATATAAAGTAAAAAAGAATAAAGTCCAAGATGGCCCTGTGGAACACCACAATTTATTTTCAACTCGGTCTAAAAATTTACTTTTTGGGCCAATCAGTCAAGTAAGATCGGAACAACTGAAGACCTAAACCTCTAACACCATATATATTAAGCTTTTGCAGCAGTATTTCATGATTCACACTCTGGCCCTGATAAATAAGTTATATGCTATTGAACATATTATCGTTGGTTTAAAGGTAAAAGTCACTAAATACATTTAGTTAAAAAAAAAAATTAAGTTATTTATGGTAAAAAATGTTTGTAAAAATAATTTATAAGTTACAATTATAACATCCATAAATCTTTATTGAAGTATTATAGATAAAAAAAAATTGTTTAACTTCCCTTTTACATAAATTTGGTATAAAATCGTTATTATTTCTTAAACCATTAAATGTCTCTTAGTGAGTTTTATCTTTAAACCGACGATATATGTATGTTAAAGCACTTCTTTAGATTTGTGCTATGGTCTGCTCTGGTTCTCAATATGTCAGTTCATCTATTTACTTACTCGCGACAATAAAGTATTGTCGACATAAATAATTTAAGTACTTCTGTCAATAAAACCACTGTGACAATATTATAATTATATTTGTTGTCTGACTGCTGTGAAGCTGTAACCAATATTCCTAAAAGGAAAATTAAAATAAGCACAAAAAAGAGGATTTATGAAAAAATTAGGAATAAAGGTATATTAAAACTAATCAATAAAAAAAATAAAACACGTCACCAGTACATACTGGCTTAAATCTTAAAATAAGGTTGAACAAAATTTGCATATTTTTTTTAGTAAACTAATTTTATATACAGTGTGAAAATGTGTAAAAATATAAGGCGAGACTTTATTTTTATTTCTTTTTTTTGCTCTTCAAATTATTCAGCACTAAAAACAAGGGGCTGTTGTTGCTATTTATCTGTAAAAATGTTATGCAAGGACCTATTTTTGCTCTTTAAATATTTTTTGAGAGAGTCATGAGAGAATAGCATGTGTCTACTAAGGGCGTCACTATACAAACAGGTTTGGAAACCCCTGTTCTAGGGCATTGGAAAATCTGCTAAAAATTATTTTCATTACTTACGACAAGTTAAAGTAAAATTTAACTCTCAAGAAATTATAATTCTCCAATACACAGTCAAAAAGTATTAAAGTAATGGTAAAAATAAAATTTTTTTAGTAACATACTTTAAAGTAAGGGGTTTTGTAATAAGGGTTGGCAAAAACCGGCTCTTTGTGTAGTGGTGCCTGGATTTTTGGCTTTTTGTATTAACTTTTTGTGTTTTTGGTAGTTTTTTGTTTTTGAAGGATTTTTGTGTTTTTCTGAATTTTTGACCGTCCTCACCTTAAATTTTAATATCAAATCGGCAAATTGGTGGCAGACAAAAAAATGTCTTTAGGTATGATCTACCGATTTCATACAAAATTACCTGCTGTTATGAATAAAAGACACTGAATTGTATTCTAAAATCATTGTTTAAAACTTCTGTATTAAACAGTATTTCAGCATATAGTAAGTGGTGGCAAACTGTCAAATCTAAATTTAATTATTTAATAAAAAAGATAATAATTTAATTAATATGACAGATTTTTTTACATCTCCATAGTTTGTCCTGCAACATTTGCTTTTTGTAGACAATATTTATTACTTATAGATTTGTTTGGAATTACTTAAAAATAGACTTCACCCAGAGAGAGTTTCCAAACTTTAAATTATTGGGTATTATCATTATCTATGTTATTTTAGTATTCTAGAATAAGTACTGCTTTATTTTTATGTTTTTAATAAATTATGTATTTCCGTTAAAAATAGTTTGTTTACTGGACTTTTGTAAGGATTTTTGTGTGGTAGCTTTTTGTTTAAAATTATAGTGGTTTTTCCCACAAAAAGCCAGTGGCTTTTATTTTGCCAACCCTGTTTGTAATTTAGAATGTAATTTTATAACTTACCTTGATTTACAAATAGTAAAAATATAAACGACAAATATAACTTGAGAAAACTTTGATGGGAATAGTTCCTTCCACGATATTCCTTTCATATTAGCGAGAAATATTGTGCAGTTTGCAGCCTAATCAATCTTTGTTCTACCATAAACCTTTAGTAACTGATTAAGTGAATACGTGTGTGGGCGAGAGACAAGATAATTGACACGAAATCATCATATTTTTAAATCATTGTAAACAAGAGAACCTCGACCTCAAAACTGTAAACAATGGGTTAATATTATCCGCAACGGAGAATATCCACCTCAACTTTCAAGACCAAGAACGGCAAGAACTTAGAAGATTACAAAAATATCGAGGTTAGAATTCACATCACAATTAACCGTTTTGACACCTGTCACTTCATAGAAGACCGGAACTTTAACCTAGGAAAAAATGTCCGTCGAAAGAGATTCGATAAACTGTATAAGCTGCGTTTATAAACGAGACCTGATCAAGTGATCAAACTGAAAACGTATTCTTTCGAAACATAATTTTTTGAAACTTATGTGGCTAACTTCTTTCTGAATGTTTATTAATATTTTAAAGGCATCGTCACGTGATCAAATCATTAGGATTACTTGCAGGTCAACGAACTGATAGAAGTGAAACTAATCATGTCTTGAAAGAATAGCACCGGCAGAAAATAACAATTTTCTGCCGTGCTGCAGCCCTGCGCAGATCCAGGCAGTAGGTTGTTCAACCACACCAAATATAAACGGATGCTATGGGCCTCCAGAGAAACACTTTGGGAAGCCCCAGAAAAAGAAGTGAATCCTCTTTTGTATTTTTTACTGACGTTAATAAATATCATTTATCCCTAAATCAATCTCAATGTCGACTTTGCTTCTTGGCTTTACTACAAGGCAACTCGCCAGCTCTCGCCTTTCCCGTCTTATAGCTTCCCAAGACTTTGGAAGTGAAAAATCTAGATCAGAGTCGATCCTGGGAGGGGAAAAGAGGCGAAAACGCACCGCACATGGGCGGCCAAATATAGGGGCGACCAAATCATTATGGACAAATGTAAAAAACTGGATTTTTTATATCCTCCATCCATATGTTAAACTTATTAGTTTTAAAACAAGGCAAAATATTAGACTTAATTCAGGACTAGTAAAGAAAATTGTTGTATTTTCTGTAATCCATCGATAGACTTAATAGCGCAAGCGTGCCCATACTTTAAATAGAAAAAGTAAATATCCAATAATTATACAGGGTAGAATAAAATAGAATTAAAGAAAAAATTGACGTTTAAACAATGTATTATATTTCAAAGTTGTCACCAATTATTACCGCGGTTATAATTGGTTGAACGCCTAAAATTGCTGTATGATGTAATTTAGTAGCCCAAATATCATTGGTACTGTGGCAACAGTTCAAAAGTTATAACAATTTTTTTATACCAACTTAGAAGGTCAATATCTTCCTAACGAAGCGCGATAGAACTTCTTTCTATATAAAGTACTAAAGCCACCAACCAGGGACACCCGGTATAGTGCATTCCAGGTAAAACATAAAAGTTGCCTGGCTCTACCAAAAAGTGGCTAATAAATGTTTGTTTTGTCAAAAACAATTATAGAGTAAAACTATACCTAATTGTCTTTGGTTTCGTGCACTGGTCTACTATGGTGTAGCTTTGTAAACATGGATTTTACTAAGACAGCAGTTATTTGCTTTTATTTTTGAAAAAGAGAAAAAGAAAAATCAAAAACGGTATTCGTTTTGAATTGTTTTCAAAATAGATCAAGATGTAATTTTTTAGTTGACGTGATTAAAAAGTTGCTAGTGCGAGGTATATAGGTATTATCATATAAAAACAAATAAATTTTATTATTCCAATTTTCCATTAGCCGAAAAAATTGCTAGTGGGCGGCAGCAGGCCGATTCTCAACCGCCGTCTCGAGTCGTAACGTATCGAGACGCTACCGAATGGTGATTCTTAACTTATTTGAGAGTCGATATCTTCCGAGTTCGTATGTCATTTAATTTCAGTAGCTATATAGGGTGCTGTCGAGAAGCATAGAAAATTATTGCAAGTTACCATATTAGGGGAGAGATACCTGTAAACGCTTAAATTTTCATTGATTTTAATGAAAGAGCCATTATATATTTTCAAAAATTGGTATGTAGTTTACTAATATATTAAAATAATGGAAGTTTTTTTTCATTTTAGTTTTTCAAAATGGGGGCTGTACACTTAAATTCTTTTAAAAGGTTAAAGAGACTTATTCTTAATCGGCGGACACTGTAGTATCGGTTCTAGTGATTTGAAAATTAAAAAATAACATTTTTGTAATTATTTACAAACCGCCGGACGCATCGCTGATTTTAATGAAATTTGGTATACGGGGGTTTTTGGGGCGAATCTAAAAGAATTTTTAGTCGGACACGTTTCGTTTTTGACACATTCATCATCAGACTTGATAACCCAAACTAACCTGAATTTACTATTTCCCCTCCTCTTTTGCACTCAATTCTTGACTGTGAAAGCTAAATTGGTACTTAGTATTTGATTTGCAGTGCTACAAATCCCATTTTTCTATTTATTTTACCAGTTTTTCCATAAAAGCTCAAATCCGCCAAGTTAGCATTTTAGTTTTAATGGGCACATTCAGGAGTACTCAGCCGCTTAAACCGCTGGGTAAGCAGAGTGTCAAAACAAAACTGTCAAAATAAAGCCATCCTATTGGTTAAATTTAAAAGTTTTGACACTCCGCATACTTAGCGGCTAAGCAGCTGAGTACTCCTGAATGCGCCCATTGTTTGTCTTAAGTGATACAACAATTCTTGTGGCCGACAGACGTTCGGTTACACGAACAATTTCGAAGTTAAAATAAGACACTGCTAAGATCCAAATAATGCACGACCTAAATCCGACATGCATAAAAGCAAGCACCATCCTTATTAAGGCAGTCTTTATCCTATTATTCATCTACGTAAAATCAAATGACAAAATAGGGCCGGTATTATTAGCGCTTAGCCTTATTTCGCTGTGCAATATTTCTCTAACTACAGCAGGCCGATTCTCGACGACCATCTCGGCACGTAAGATGCTACGAAATGGTGATTCTTAACTTATTCGATACTCGGTAACAAGTCGACAACTTCCGAGTTCGTACGTCATTTGATCTCGGTACCTTCGATGCTGTCGATAAGAATAACGAAGCAATTTGATTGGTTAAAAATGTAATATTTGTCAAACGAAAGCAAATGGTACAAGGATTAGATTACTTCCGAGTTTTAGAGAAATAATTGTACAATATATATTAAAAAAGAAGATCGACATTTTATTAACCAATAAATAATTTATAATTATTGTATTTTTACCTAGTTCTCTCTAAGCGAAAAGCAAAGTGCTTTAAGAGAAGGTGGCCCAACTTTCATTTGGACAGTTGAAATACGTGACGTCAAAGGTATTCTTTAAGAAAAAGAATGTCGTTATTTCTTTAGTGTTTTGTAAATGTCGTGTTAATCATGTTTATATTAGTAAGTAAATAGTGAAAAAAATACTTTAACAATAATTGTATAAACTATATTTTAAATTTTGAATATTATGAAAAATGACACCAATGACGTCACATGTATCAGCTGTTTTCTGTCATAACAAAGTTGGGCCACCTTCTCTCTAAGCACCTTGAGCGATAAGTCAAAATCAAGGAGATAAACTTATTAAAGTTTATCTCCTTGAGTCAAAATAACAAACGACATTTAGTTTACAACAATCTCTTATCAATGTATACTAAGTTTATAAACTTAACGTTTTGTTCTGTGGCCGTTTTGCTTCCGCCGTCGTCGACTTTTCAAATTATTAAATAAAAAAGGGTAGGTGCCAGACGTAAATTGAAGTTTAAGCTTAATTTATATACTTGACGTTTCGTTGTCGTTACCGTATTGCTGCCGCCGTTACCAATCGACCTTTGCAAATTGTTAATTATAAAAAACCTATTGGTCGATAAACAAACGTCTGCGAACTACGCCGGCGACGATAAGTTAAAACTTGGCAAAGGATAACAATAACAAGCCAAATATGGCAACGCGTCCATATAAAAGGCCTTATTAAACGCCATAAAGTTTGAGCTTAATTTATATACTTGACGTTTCGTTGTCGTTACCGTATTGCTGCCGCCCTTACCGACTTTTGCAAATTGTTGAAAAAAACTATTGGTCGATAAACAAACGTCTGCGAACAACGACGACGACGATTCGTTAAAACTTGGCAAAGGATAACAATAAACGCAAATGCGACAACGCGTTCCTATAAATGATTACATTAAACGCCATAAATAAGTTTAGGCTTCAACTTGACAAATCGTTGTCGTTGCCGTTACGCTTCTGCTGTCGCTGCAGTTTGAACATTGTTAATGAAACAATCCTGTTATCGATCACAAACGTCTGTTAACGACCAATAACAACAGTTTAAATTTGGTCAAGTTAATTAAACAACAAGCCAAATACGGCAACGACGATTATAAATGGTTAAATTAAACGCGATAAATTTAAGTTGCGAACGTAATTGAGTGGCAGCGGAAACGGTAGAGTTTAAACGCTGTTAGTTAAACATCGCTACGTCATACTTTAATAGCATCAAAATGCCCCAAACACACATCTCATCAAGTACAAAAACTATATATCTACAATTTGCGGCAGCTAGTTATTCTGTGCTACAATTAAGCGATGTCTTTGGTAAAAAAATACATGGCAAGTCGGTTCTTTTGTATGTAAACATTTGGCTGATAATGACGTAGCTGTGTTGAACTTACAGGGTTCGTACTTTATGTCAAGTTTATAAATTAAGCAATGGGAGCAGTTGCCCCCCCTCAGGAGCCCAAAAATATCTCATGGGTTGTTTATTGAAGGTGTCGTCTAAGCCTTTTTTTGGTTTATGTAAATAGCATGCCTAAGCTTCGTTGTTTACTTACCTTGGACGCATTCAGAATCGACGCCCGTTAAAGACATGCGCAATAAGCGTTGTCACAAAATGGGTAAATTTTACCACAAGGTTGTCTAATCTGAATGCGTCCCTGGAGTCTTCATTTTTTCCACTCTCTGCGTACGGTCCTGTGCAAATTTACTCTTTACTACGGACTACGAGTCGATATAAATTGAGAATCGCATTTTCGATAGGTTTCGAGTCGATGTCGAGTACTCGGTACCGACCGAGAGGTGACGTATACTACAAAGAAGCAATTTGATTGGTTGAAAATTAATTGTCAAATGAAATTGCGACGCATATATATTTCGTAAGCAAAGAGAATAGACAAGAATAAAATAAAATACTCATAAAATAGATGAAAATATAAAAAATACGAAAAGCACAAAATGAAAAGGTCAAAGAGGTCAACAGGAAAACTTGCCAACATTGCAAATATGTCAATAAATTGTAGTTGCCAACATAACTTTCCCAATTTTACGCTGTACTACGGACTACGACTCGATGGATATGAGAATTACGTATTCGATAGGTTTCGAAAGGGATACCGAGAACTCGATATCGAACGAGTCGTCTCGTATCGAGAAGTTAAGAATCCCACTGCTGGCCTAATTTCACATTTGTGTCAAAATTTACTTATCCCCTCCCCATTCCAAAACAAATGTCAAAAACTTGTGAAGGAGTCAACTGATACCCGAGAAGAAACATCTTCTCGGCTGATACCTTGTCTTAAAGAGTATCAAATTCTCCCTCTAAAAGACTCTAGTTTTACGAAATAAGTTCACTAGTTTCTAAAATGAAGTCTAGACCGTAGCCTCAATAACTTTTCTTTAATCTCGAAATTAAATTTAGTAGGCACGTAGGTATATCACCTAAATGTGTATTATCTCATGGATTTAGCTTATTTCTGTTACTTCCGGTTTAGCCGGATTTTAAATGGCACATCCAATATATTTTTATTTATTTAAATTGAAAATGTCATTTTGAGTAAAATGACACTCCATTTGTTACTTTTGACATATATCCTACGAGGTAAAGCAAGGTACTTATAGGGTAAATTTTTTTGTGGAAACTATTAAACAATTGACCCCCTTTCGCATTTGAACGTTTTGGCGTTTGTGTTGTAGGGTGAGGAAATAAACCTAAATATAAAAAAATTGACACGAAAATGTGTCTCCCTGAAATTAAATCGTTCATGGGTTGCAATAGTGGCACAGTGGCGACGAGTACGTGGGTGCATGGAGGCCCAAATTTACCCAAATAGGGTAAATGTATGGGTTCAATGCACCCATATGAGAAATAAACATTTTACCAATTTTGCCTTTCAAAACTGTTTGTAAGGGTAAGGACCTTTTTTGCTCTTCAAGTTTATTAGGTCAGAACACATGTATATCCCTTATTGTTGGGAAAATTTCTTAAGAAAGTAAAACATGATAGTGGTGACCTTTCTTTTTTTTGTCCTTTGCGCCAGCACCCATATGGAAAATCAAAACCCGCCGCGCCTGTAGTGGTACAGGGCACAGCTCAAAAAATTTATATATAAGTTTTATATTAACAGGTGTAAAGTGAAAAAGACTGATTCTTTTCAGTAGCAAAACTGGCAAGAGAAAATATCAACTTAAAGATAATCTTAGTTCAAGCAAACTAAGCATTTCTTTATGCCTTTAACTTAGCAATGAAATTTTTAAACCCATTTATCTCAAAACGTGATTTTTTTTAGGTGTACTGCTATTGAAGCCTATAAGCGAAATATCGACGTTTCAGGATTTTTGTTTGGTCTATGCTGGTGCAAACTTCTTGCTTGGGCACCAAATAAAATTTTGACCCTTTTTTTTCTGGTTGGGCCACCTCAACAAAAATGCATAATTATTCTTCTTGTTTGGTACCCTAAAGGTGGGCATAGAATTCTAAAGTGGATTTATAAAGTGAATATTAGTCTGGGATTAACCAAAAAATTAAAAAAAAAGAATTAACTAACCATGACCCCCGACCTATACTCTGTAATAATAACAGAAGTATTGTAATGCAATATGACTGATACCGATTTAAGAGTCTTTACACATAGGTTTTATTTAAATTCGCATTTGGCTAATGCGCATTACAGCGCTTGCGTAAATTTAGAATGAATATATATGATATGTCTATGAAATTATATGCACACCGATTAGGATTATAATTCCAAACAAGAAAAAATATTTATGTATTTTGTCCAGGTGACCAAATCAGAATAAAAGGGTCAAACATGTAAAATTTTATTAGGTGCCCAAACAAGAAATTTCCTAACAAGAAAACACCTTTTGTATGATAATAACGGAAATATTGGGAATTCAAATTAAGGAGCACAGTGTTGCAATTCGGTCAACAAAAATGGGGTTTCTAGATTCAATTTGGCGCAGAATATTTACATAAATTACCTGATTAGTTATTAAATTTTACGAAAAATATTAAGCATCATTGTCTGACAACCTAAATAACACAAAGCAGGTTAATAGTCAGTGTTTCGAGAAACTTTATATATAGCGATAAAGTTCTTCGTTATTTAAACTTGAACTGCAGATAAACCAAAACTGACTTCGCACGTTTTGTTTCATTGCTAAATTTTTAACGAAATCCATAATGGCAACCACTTAAACGCCTTACACTAGTTGTAGACTAACTATTTTCTTATTTTTTATTACACTTATCCCATAAATCATAATAATTAATTAAAAAATGTATATTAACTGCAACAACAGAAAGCAAAACTTGATTAAAAAATGTCATTATGTTCTAAATTTGCAACTGCAACGTTGCCAAGTCGCTTAATTTTAGTTTTTAATATGGTGGGTTTACATCTGACATTTATTGCGTTATATTTATGTCAGACAGCTAATGTAAACGGTTAAAAATTAAGGTCTGATATAAATTTTTTATTGTTTACAACGGCCAGAATTTCTGTCTGACATAAATCTCATGCAATTAATGTAAGATGTAAACCTACCAATTAGGAGATGGCTCGCTTGGAATACAATGTATGAGGTCCTATGAGGTACACATTCTGTGTCAAAATTCAAATCAGTATATAACGGACCCTATGGCTATATGTGACATGCACAGTTAATGTTGCTTTCAGGTAGCCACTTTAATCGTATATTAAACAGGTAAATAACTTTATTTTCCCGGATGCGATGACGGACGAGGCGCCCCTTTTATCAGAAATTGACATAACATTGCACGCGTATCATTAACATTTTTTGACGAATGCGCTAGATAAAGCATCTTTTTAAAAATTATACAGTTCATACCAAATAAACCGAGCCAGTCCGTATAATTTACACTAATACACAATGAGTACACTTATCAAAAATCCTGAAACACGTGAATTTTTATTTTTACGTGGACATCCCATATAACATTTTTTGCCGGCGTTGTACATTTAATTTACTGGCATTGCCAACACTCTTTAATGGCAAGGCATTGGTAAAAAGGTATCAAAAAACGCGAAAGTGGGCAATTGGCCGTTATTAGGCCACGTGTTGCAGATAAAGTGATGGCATCCGTCATTAATAAGTTATTGGCAAAAAAATGCGTTTAAGATGATGGCATCCATCGTTAATAAGTTATTGGCAAAAGATAACAAAGAGACACGAAAGTGGGCAAATGCAGATACTCCCAAGCAGCAAGCTGACGTCTTATTGACGAAAATTGTCGCATATACTTTTTTTTAAAAGCTAAAATGATACGATATTTTATTTGAAAATTAAAATAGGAAAAAACTCCTTACTGCATGCAATCTCCTTGCAATGCAAAGTACCATCTCTCGGAACACTGTCCAACTTGGAGATGCAGATTTTTACACTAGCCGAAGATATTTCTTTCAAAGCTAAGTGAGATCACCTACCGCAGACCGCTCGCGAATTATTTTTGTCTAATGGGTACGGTTTAGACGATAAAAAGCGAAGATATTGCAGAAACGTAGTAGTTTATTGTCCATTACGCCATCTATAGGTATGTCAAAAAACTATTAAATATATAATATTTTTTATTAACACGTCTTTTAATTAAGTTTTAAACAAAATGTTTACAGCTCCTAACAGTCTACTTGAATATCTTGCCTTCTCGACTAGCCATCACCAATTAATCACACAACACACACTTATTAGGTAATGAATACATTTAATTATGTCTATTAAAAAACTCTTTTCTTTAAAAACTAAAAAGCTAGAAAACTACGTAGAAAACAAATGCACAAAGCGGTTACCTTCGGTCGAAATTAACGTAGCTAATTTTACCATCATTTTATTTTTATTCGCTCCAAAATACATAATAAACATTTTGTTTGACCTAATTTTTATTTGCATGATTTTTAACAACAAAATGTTATAAAAAGGCCATTTCCTTTAAATTATGTAAAAAAACATAAAAGAATGTTGTTTAGCTGCCATTATAAATAAAACAGATCAAAAAATTGCTTTAATGTTAGTTAAATACCAATGTTAATATGGTTTAAAAAGTATGAATATGCGTTGAAGGTTTGCCTTCAAAAATCCAATATTTATTTGCCTGCAACAAAAACGCGTGCTTTATTTAATCAGGATTGGTATGCCGCCATTTTTGTATGCTTTCCGGCAATTCGCCTGCATGTAAAATTTATTGGCAATTAAGTGTTTATTTAGGGTTGACTTTTTAATGCGTATAAGATGTTGGCATAATATTGCCACCAATTGCCAATGCTTTGCCATCAATGCCAATATGAAAAATGTACATTGCCGGCAAATAGTGTTTGCTGGGATATTATTGTCTCAAAATTTACCTGTTTCAGGGTTATCCCCCCCTATCAATACAAACGTCAAAAAGTTTTAAAGGATAGGGGTCAGTGCTACTTATCTTAAAGGGTTTTAAATTATCGTTGTAATGATATTTCGCTTTTTAAAATCGGTTTAGGAGTTTCCGAGAAAAAATTCATTCTAAAGATCTGGATCCGCAGCCGGTGGCTCAGCCCTATAACTTTTATTGTTTAAAATATTAAAATAAAATTTGGTACGTAGGTCTGTCACATAAATTTGCATTGCCTTGGAAATTCAGTTGTTTTCCGTTAATTTCGGTTTAGCCGGATACGATTTTAATTTTCTTATTTTAACTGAGATACCCGGTATATTTTTACTGATTTAAATAGAAATGGTATACCCTGGACATTGACACTTAATTCGCTACTTTGTGACATCTTACCTCTGATAAGGATCCGTAGCCGTTCAAAAAATGGATCGTTTGCAGGGTACAGGGTGCAAAGTTATTATTTATTTAAATATATTTTTAAATTATATACCATTTTTAACAAAATTCAGTATTGAATCTTTTTCAGAGTGAAGAATCAAAATATGCCAATGTTTTTATCGTAAAATGTAGAGGGAGCCACCTCCAGTTGTTAGTTCGTTTGCTTGGGTTCAAAGTTATACCTGGGTATATTAGGTTTGTTCCAGCAGAATGTTGGAAACATGTTAGCCACAATTGTAAAATGCAGAAATTGTTACAAACATTAGTCAGAAATGTTGGCAACAGTTTTCTGCTGGAACGAAAAATAAACAAGGCCTGCATACTGCTTATACGTCAATACAAGAAAGGTTATGTTAATAAATTGTCAGCAATGTTTGAAGAAAGTTTGCAAACTTTTCAAACAGTTTCCAACATGTTTCCATCATCTTAAAACTACTGATGGAACAACAAACAATTGTATAATGTTAGAAACATGGCACTGCTGGAACGGCAAATTTGACGTGCGCAGAATCCGAACGGTTGCAAACATTTCTGACAGCCTGCTGGAACAAACCTATTATAATATTAGTAAGGAATTTTTATTCTTTCCTCATAATATTATTGTTCATGATTCTACCTTATTTTTTTACCAAAAAGGTGAACTAGATAAATATCGCTACGAGCAACCTTTATTGATATATTTCAGGTTAAACATTTTATTTCCTACACAATACTTTAACGTGTATTCTAAAATATCTTAAAACGGTTGCTCGTAGCGATATTTTTAAGTATTCCTTTTTGTGTAAAAAACATGGGAGGATAAAAATTATCCACTAGAATATTATACCAAGGCAAAAAAATCTTGACAGTTTAACCAAAAGCAAGGGACTGCAGGTGGACCCCTTACATTTAACCGTAAAAATATAAGTAATTTTCGATTCCTTATTAAAAAAAAACCCTTATACCAAATTTTGTTAAAAAGTTCCAATAATAAATATAATATTTAAAAACTTTAATGCTCTGTATCTCGCAAACGATTAACTTTCGACAAAGGTAAATGGCGTTAGATCGTTGTCTTTGGTCTATGGTAACCTTTGTACTGACCCTTTAGAGACACTTCCTGTATATAAAGGGGACTGATAAGTAACAAGGATATCTTTAAAAGATACATTTTAATTGTTTTGCTTCCTCTACAACCAATTTAATATCTTTATTAAAATCCAGAAATTTATTTTAAAGGCACTATACATTTTGAATTAAAATTTAGAGAAAAATCAATACATAAACCAGCGTGTCCACACAAAATTTCCAGAAAGCCCTTTATTTTTATCAGCAATAATCTAGGATATAGGATTTTTAAAATTTAGTGTTAGTGGAATCTATTGTTGAATATAGAATGCAGATTTTTTTGTTACAACACTTTTGTGGCATTTCCGGTTTAACCAGAAATGCTGCAGACTTTGCTCTTTTAAGTGAAACGCCCTGTGTATTTTTAGACCATATACAGGGTGTTTTCTAACAACGGTACGAAACTTCAAGTGTGATTCATTATGTTATTTTATGAAAAAAGTTCCTATAAACATATATCCGGAGTTTCTTACTTACTAAGATACAGGGCGTTACAATTTCGGAAAAAATTAAGTTTTTTTCTAAATATTTTTAATATGCTTAGGCCGATTTGTATAAAATTTGGTATATTTATTTAAAGTAATAAGGCGCTTATTTAGCCCTAACCAGATTGTTAATATTAGGTCCAGTGGCATCTCAGTGGGCACCACAAAAAAGTTCTCTTACTGTCAAACGTTGAGTTAAGATTGAGTTATGAATCCGGCATTTTTTAAATGAAACAATCGGTATATTAAATTAACATTAAATGGATATTTTAAAGAGGTTTCAAGAGAATACCCAATTTAATATGTCTATCTTTAATAGTTTTGGAAATATGGCCATCCAAATCTAAAAAGAGTATATATAGTGTCTATTTTTTCCTCGATGCTAAACTTAGTGCTTATAGCTTAGAGCTGAAGATATAATGAAGATTTAACATAATTTTCAGATTTGAATGGCCACTATTTTAAACTATAAGAGATAGACATATCAACTGTAGTATTTTCTTAAAGCTCTTTAAAATATCTTTCTAATGGTGATGTAATATACAGAGTGTTTTATTTAAAATATGTATGCCGGTTTACCATTAAATTCCAAAGGATGGTCACAACTCATTTTTAATTCGACGTTTGACGGTAACTCTTAAAGTAGTGACCTAATCGAATATTTGTAATAGAACTTTTTTGTAAAGCGTTAAATTTACCATTGGAATATGTGATAAGTTGATTTTTCCATCTATTTTTGTCTGTAAAAAAAAATAAAGAAAAACGTCTAAAAATCCCATGTTATTTAAACGGGAAAAGCAAAATAATTTCGGCACGGTTTAAATCAGGAATTAAGAGCATTTTTATATTGAATATTTTTTAGGCTATAAACTAAAAGTTCAGGGGCGATTGCTTAAAAAAATCGATTTGGGAAATAGCGGTCACCCTAATGTATATCAGTGTAAATACCTCCAGCCTCCAGCATAGGTATATATTTGCCTATTTTAAATTACTTGGGGGTACGTACGTAGGTACGTAAATGCTAAGACTTTAGGAACATCAGGTAAAATTCTCTTTGGTAACCGATAGCATAAGTGCTTATAGGCTTCCCAGAACAGGGCCCAATCTAGTAATAAAACTAAAATAAAATTTTATTACATCTGTATAAAGATTCACAAATTTTTTATAAATAATTCTTAAAATACTAGTGAATAAAACGGATGCAGTGATTACTCTGATATAAAATATAATTCTCTATTTTTATGATCTAATAGAGTTGCTAGGTAGGTTATTAGAATTTGGACTTTGCCTTTTGATAAAACATTTTTACGCGAGTAAATTGTAGAGAAACAACTTGACAACCTGAATATAAAATGAATGTTTGGAATTCTCAAGCTTGCTAGTTTTAAAAACACACTCGTTTAGTACCAAGACAAAATAACACAGTTTAGTTCACGCCGGGACGGTCAACTCGTCGTTGGGTAGTACTAATTTACGGTAGTTTCTACGTGGTTATATTTATCATTCTCCCGGTTTATTTGTTAGTTATTAAATAAAAAGCATTTAATATTAAGGTATAATTAATCAAAACAATGTCAGCATCTGTGATAAAGAGAATATTGGTTAATAGCAAAATAAAACATTACAAAAAGAGTCATAGCAGATGTATTAGTTCAAGTTCTTCCAGGGGGAATATTCATAACAATATTCTTGTTTCTCCCAAAAATCTAGATATTCCAAAGTTAGCCTTCAGAATTTGTATTTTCACACACTGAAAAGTATTCGGATTTAACAGCCTTTGTAAGTACCTATTTATTTAAATTATTCTTGTAAATTATATTTTTATTAGGAATAAAACGGTACTTTATTGTTATTATCATGCATAGCATTAAAATTTATACAAAAATAAATCATTTTCTTGTATAAATACCTAATATATACTTTTTTTTAATAAATCAGGAAGTAAATTTACTAAAAAAACTAAAAATAAAGTAAATATTTTTAAATTAAATAAATTATTTGCTGCTAAAAATCAAGAAAAGAAATTAGAGTAAATATTTTTTTAATCAAAAGTGTTCGTCCAGGGGCCGGTCCTGACGCTACTGGACTTATTAAATTTGATTAAGTTAGTGATAAATAAGCCCCTTAATACTATAAATAACACCTTTAAATATAACCAAATCATCAAAAGTGGGTAAAAGGTATTTGAGATATTTACCAAAGAAGCAAAGCAAGAAATGGAAAAAATTCATTTAAATTTTTTTTTTCGAAAAAACGCTCAAACACGGCGATCTTTATTTTGGCTTATACGTTTTATTCGGTGTATACAGTATAATAACTGGTCAAAAAAATATTTGGTAATTTTCTAGAAAATGGGAGCAACTCCGATTTTGATGAAATTTGGTATACGGGGGTTTTTGGGGCGCTGATCACGAATCTGAAAGAATTATTTGGCGGAAACGTTTCGTTCTCGAGATATCCATCATCAAAGTTGATATTTGAACTAACCTTATTTTCACTATATTCCCCCTTCTTTTTGCACACAATTCTTGATTTAAAGCTAAAGTGTCACACAATATTTGATTTTCACCTTTTAAAACCCCGTTTTTCTACGTTTTTACATTATTTTGAATTAAATTGCGTGGCTTTTCTTTGATAATCCGGCAACCATACATACACATAGGGCTTCATGGCAAACTGGGATTAAAATGATTCAAAGTATAGCTATGCAGTTTAATGCAAAAATAATGTAAACGTAGAAAAACGAGGTTTTAAAAGGTGAAAATCAAATATTGTGTGCACTAGCTAAATCAGAATTGATGAAAAGAGAATATAGTGAAGTAAGCCAGTTCAAATTTGAACTTGATGATGGATATCTCGAGAACAGCGTTTCCGCCAAATATTTTTCAGGATTCGTGATCAGCTTACTGCCGTATACAAATTTCATCAAAATCGGAGTTATCATTTCAGAATACCAAATATTTGAATGAAAATTTATATACACCGAGTATTTCGATGGCTTAATCTGCAAAAAAGCCAACTCCATTTACGCAAATTTTTCAGTATGGACATAAAACTGCATAGCTCATAAATAATCATAGTTATGTTTTATTTGTAAATCTCATTTTGTTTTTATTAATGTCTGGTATTAATTATAATTAATGTAAAGTAACTTTGTTTGGCTAGAATTTTTTTTTGCGCCATAAAAGGAGTTGGTCTTTTACATATTCAGTAAGGAATATAAAAAGGAGTTGGCCTGATTTCAAAAAATTTATTATAAACAAATTTAAAGAACTTAAATTTAAAATCAGTAAGCAAAACTAAAATAATACAGTATAAAATCATTTATGTTGTTAAAAAATACTTATTTATGAGGTAGATTATTGTAGTACGAATGATAATCAGATGGGATGGTAGTTTTTAGGTCTTGAAGATCCTGGAATTTTCGGTTGGTCAATGGCAACCTATCAGAATGCAAATTCGGCAGCTGATCAAACTCCTTTGAATGAGCCATTTTTTCAAGCCGTTGAGGAAGTAACTTCCATTCTTCGTCAAACTTTAGTTTATAAAAACACCACCATTTGGCGTATATTGCAGGGCTCTTATTTCATTAACCTTAAATGAAAAATTAAAAATATGTACTGCCTTACCTATTAAAGGTGAGAAAACTGAATTTTACCTTTGGATCCCCTTTCATTTTTCCAGGTCGAATAGATTTGAGATATTTGACATCATCAAACGACTTAAAAACGAATGTGTTAGATATGCAACGTTATAGGGTTTTGGATTTTTGCGAGCACTTCTGCAAATACCAATGTATTCAGCAGGTACATTAATAATTTTATTTCGAAGTTTTTTTCGATGGAGGCATGCATTGAATCTACCTCCATCTGTGTATGTCCTACTTCAAGGTACTTCTGTTCGATAACGATGTTTCTGGTCATCGCCACATTTATCAAAGCATTTGAGACCGTAACGTTTCTATTTTGCGCTGCGCAGCCATCGCTGTAAATTATTACTTTTTGTCCATGGTGTCTGTGGAGATCAGTGGTAGAACTTTATCTATAAGAAGGTGTGAAACAACAGAAGCAAATTCTTCAGCGGAAACTCCACCTTCTGTCTCGTTCCATAAGAAATAATAAGCTTCCTTAGTTTTTAAATTAAATGCACAAAAATTATGCACATTAAGTTTAGATTTGTAATACAGTGATGATACATTAGATTTTGGTGCTGATAACAGGGCTTGAACATCAACTGCAAATACATAATCTTCTTGGTTTTTATCTTTTTCTTTTTCAGCGCGGGCCTGCTCTTTTCTTATTGTGTGATCCTTGTATTCTTCCTCAGATACAAAACCCAATTTATATGACATGCATTTTTCACAGGCGTCTTTTTAGGTTGAAATAAAGATATTTTCTCGATCTCTAAAGTATTATTAAATTTTGCCACCGATACAGGCAATTGGTTGTTCGTAGAACACCAGTCCGAAACATAATAATCATATAGTGACTTTTTGGATGTCCATTCGGGTAAGAGATAATATTTTGAAGTGTCCTTACGACAGTAATGTGACTCCATTTTAGGCAAGCTATTAAGGTATGCTATTAAAGAATCGACCCGGTTTTGAAATGGATTATTTCGAACCTTTTTTGTAGCTGCTATTTCGGTAATGGATTGGTTGCTTTTTCTTGAAGTTGCAAAATTTTCTTTGGAGCAGTGTTTCCAGTTCCAAACAGCCGTTTTGCCTAAGTCCAGCGTATTTAAAAACATGGTTTTGCAAACCCGAAATAACTCATCATTAACTTTTAGGTGATAGTACATCGAATACGATCTTTTTGATGATGATGGGTTTTTCTATCCCTTGGTCTATTAGTGGGTATCATTTTTACAAGGCCATCAACGTAAATCTTTTTCTCCCCAGTTTAATAGCCAAAAGCATCAAATATTTGTTTTCTGTCTTCCTCTGATAATTTGGGACACTTAAGTACACTATTTATCGATGAACATGAACAACGAGCTTTCATTTTTGAATTTCTTGGCACTTTGTTGTCCCACTTGCCATCTCGTTTTTTCTACCAAAATATTGTTGGCCTTTTTCTCTTTTTTGGCATTGCAGCGATCAACCCATTGTTTCTCATTTACCTGGCATCTCTTTCGTCTTTTTACTTTCTGGTTCTCTGGTTCACCCAAGGAATAGTCAGAATCGGTGTAATCGCTGTCAGAATAGGGTACCAAGGGTTTACTCACATTCTTCTCATCACTTAAATACACGGGTGGAAGATTTTTTGTTGCAAAATTGGGTCATCATTAACAGGAAACGAATTCACAATAAAATTTTCATTACCGTTGATGGGTTGAAGGACGGACGTCTCTGATGAGTGCGTTAAGCTTAAATTACTTGTTTCAGAAAAAATGTTTGATACATTTTCTTGTGATTCTGTAATACTATGTTCATTTGTACTGTCCTGAAAATCTTGAGGTAGGTAAGTTGGTAGTAGAGGAGAATTTATTACATCTAATCTATCCGGGAAAGGATTTTCCATCATGTCATCTACAAATATTATAGGCATGTCACCAATGTCAGCTGAGCCAGTTGTCATAGGTTCTGGATCCTCAATGTCTGACTCGATTTGGCCCATTTCTATTGCTAATTTTAAAATTGTGTTCGAACGCGACATCTGTAAAAAAACATTTTAGGTAAATACCCACCACGTATCATATTTCTTTCTGTTATTTTTATAAAAAAAAGTCAAAAATTTTATTTTTCCATCCGATTATTACCAATTTTCTGAAATGAACATGCTTATATTTTATATATAAACTAGATACATTTTATTAAAAATTATTTTCTCTTGGTAATTTTACTATTGTTTTAATATTTTATTATTATTTTTTTTAGATTAAAATGTACAAAGGTATTTTACGTTATTCATATTAGCGTCGTTCAAATCCTGTGAAAAATAATTTACTTTATTTAAACCTTTTTTTACCTAATTGTATTATTTATTATGTAAGACTAATAGGTAATTTAACCCGTTAAAAACTTTATAAACTAATGCCCAATTAAAAAACAACAATGACTAGTTCATCAAAAACTAAAATAAAAAGTGTTGATTATTTTACTACAGCTTAAAGTGTAATAAAAACCTGTACCTACCTCTGTATTTTAAAAACTATAATCGTAGATTTTATTAAATCCATAAAGGCTTATTCTTAAACGTTAAAAAACTGTAGAAGAAATTTTCCTATAAAAAGGTAAACCTAGTCATCTGCCCAACGAAATTATACATTAAATACATTATTTGCATGCAATAATACGCACAAATTAAAATATATTTTAGATAATGTAAGTAAAAATTAATCAAGACACAAAGAACAACTCCATTTCAATTTTTAGTTTATTAAATTTTCGTTTTCCTGTAAATAAGCTAACTCCAATATTTACAAACAGATTGTTTTGAATGATTTTAAAAAGATTTTATTTAATTACATATTACTTACAAGAGAAACTAACTTACCTTGAATTATTTTTAAAACTTTTAAATAATATAAATACACTAAAAACACCTTAAACGCTTTAAGTTTGGTAAGAACTACATAGGTGTGACCCTTCTCTTAACGGTTGGTTCACGTAATACGCAGTTGGCGCTTTTTCCATAGTGGAGGTCTTATGCATGGAGTTAGACTGTTTACGGGCGCGTTGTTTTAAGGTTTTATTTTAAAATTTCGGAGTTATCGGTTTGTGAACTGATAAATAGCTGGATAAAGAAAGTAATTAACAAATAAGCGGTATTTATGAAAAAAGTGGAGTTGGCTTGTTTGCAGATTAAGCCATCGATTTACCAAAAACATTTTTCCTTTTATTTCAAGAAAAATATGGTAGGAAATCATTAATACCTTTTTCGATTATTTTATTAGATATTTAACACATATAACATTTTGCCGGCAAGGCATTGGCAAAAAGGTATCAAAAAGACATCAAAATGGGCAATTGGCCGTTATTGGGCCACGTGTTGCATAAAATATGATGGCATCCATCATTAATAAGTTATGATGAAAAAATGCATTTAAGATGATGGCATCCATCATTAAAAAGGTTTTGGCAAAAATATGCCTTTTAGATGATGGCATTACATTATTTTTTTCCTAATGACATTAAAATGCATTTTTACCGTCCAGGGAACTAAAATGTGCATAAATAATGCACATGCATAATGTGTGTTTATGTACAGGGTGTCCCATATAAAATTAAATACTATAATTTTGAAAAACCGTAAGAGATACAATAAAAATACTAAAAAAATACATTTCACTGAACAACTTCTGCATTTAACTTTTTCTTGTTTCCCTTATGGTTTTCCCATATTATAGTATTTAATTTTATATGGGACACCTTGTACATAAACACACATTTTGCATGTGCAATATTTATACACATTTTAGATCCCTGGACGGTAAAAATGCATTTTATATTAGGAAAAAATAATGTAATGCCATCATCTAAAAGGCATATTTTTGCCAAAACCTTTTAATGATGGATGTCATCATCCTAAATGCATTTTTTCAGCATAACTTATTAATGATGGATGCCATCATCCTAAACGCATTTTTTCATCATAACTTATTAATGATGGATGCCATCACATTTTATGCAACACGTGGCCCAATAACGGCCAATTGCCCATTTTGATTTTTTTTGATACCTTTTTGCCAATGCCTTGCCGGCAAAAATGTTATATGGGAATTTGTTTTAAAGCAAATTTCCGATTTTGGAAAAGCTGAAAATATTTTTAAACATTCCGCCTACCTAAAAGAATTATTACTAAATTCCTTTGTAAAATAAAAAAACCTTAAATTAAAAATAAAAATTTTACAGCCAAACAAAAAGAAATACATAAATTAAAAAATCAATCTAATACAAATATGCTGAGAACTTTTAAACATTAATTAATTTACAGAATTGTCAAATCTAAATAAAAACTATCTAATCTTCAGTAAATCTTACAAAATATATAAAAATCACTATAATACCAAAATTGTCTTTAATAATGCTTGCTAACACTGGTGTAAATAAATTATCTAATACAGTATATTAACCAGTAATCGACAAAAAAAAAAAATACTTTTTTTGGAAAATTAGTAATTAGCAAAAAAATTTACCAATAATACAAAAATAATTTGCTAAAGATATATTTTTAATAATTACTAATTTTTAGAAAAACTATAACAGTAACTATTTAGGTATATTTACAAAATCGGTAACGACAAAATTGATACTGCCTATCACCGATATTTTACGTGAACATGAAATACCAGTTTTTAGGGGAAGTTTATTTATATTTATATTTATAATTTTCAACAGGTCAATGATCTATGTATTTTATAAAGAAATAAACATATTAGGTATTTACATAACTATACAGGGTGTAATTTAATTGATGGCTGAAAAGTACAGGGTATGATTCCTTAGCTTATTTTAGGGAGAAAAGTTCATATAAACATATGTCCTAAACCTCTTAACTTTAGAGATACAGAGTTTTATTATTATTTTTAATATCCTAACTATTCTTTACCCAATTTTGTTTTTATTTAGCAATATTAATAATGACATTAAGGGGGTAATTTACCACTAAATACATTACGTTCCAGTGGCGTCTCGAGAGGTAACTGAAGGAATACTTCCAACAAAAAACGGTACGCCACTGACTATAAATGTGTATAAAATTTTTGTTCTTTTTAGATTAAACAAATAAAAATACCGCTTTTATGTCTCTTAATTTTTTTCGTATCTTGTTTAGTTTGAGAGAAAAAAATAAAATTCACTTCAATGCATATTTTTAGACGAAGCATTGCGGGATCTTTTTTAAAATTAGATTTTATAATTTTTAATTAGCAATTATGTAACAAAAATAATAAATACTTATTTAAATAAGGTTTATATTCAGTATAATAGTTTTTACTAAAACAAGTGTTTTCGAAAATTGTTAGTTTTTTGAAAGTTTTAACACCCTGTATTTTAAAAGTTAAGACGTTTAGGACATATGTTCATATAAACTTTTCTTCCTAAAATATGCTAAGAAATCATACCCTGTATTTGTAGCCATCAATTAAATTGCACCCTGTATAATATCTATACAGGGTGGTCGGAAAGTCAACGAACCAGAACAACTTATAAGCATCACAAAAACAAAAATTACCTCGATAAAAAATCGATGGTTTTCGAGATATTGGGACCTGAAAATGGTAATCCAGGCCAAGATTAATTTTTATTTGAGTTAAAAAAGGTTAACATTTACACAAAAACCAATATAAAATATATTATATATGTACCATCCATCACTATTCGAAATAAAACATTGGTTTTAAAAATAATTGCTTCACGCAAAAACAAATTGTAAAAATAAAGCAACCGATGACCTAACATTTTTAGGCTCATTTGTGACAACTTCTAGGGCCGTGCCTACCGGGTGGCGCAAGTGGTGGAAGGCACCAGGGCGCAACGCTGCAGGGGCGGAAAAAGTTTTCGAATGAAGGGCAGGCGGTAGTAGTTGAAAACAGTGGAATTTAAAAGTCGGGACTTTTTTTGCTCCTAAAAATTTTTAAACCTCAAATTATCTTGTAGGGGCGGCAAATAATTTTTGCACCACGGCGCCAGATACCCTAGAAACGTGGCGAGCAGTGGTGTAGTGGCTAGCGTGTCAGCCTCTTACCGCAGCGATCCGGGTTCGAATCTCGGAGTCGGACATCGGATTTTTAATAGCTCGTCACCTCACAGTTGGTAATGGCAAACCACTGTGTAGTATTCTGCCATTTCTAGGTAGTAGTTATTTAAAAATAACGTCCGTGGTGGCACTACCGCGTTGTCTGAAAGGTGCTGTGAAATGCAACTGCATGTTTCAGTGCTTGGATAACGTTGACGGAACACGACAATATTGGGTTAAACCTCCAGTAACCCGGCACACACGGTACACTGGTATTTAGGCATAAGCCGTTAAGTTCCAAAATTATAGTATTTAATTTTATATGGGACACCCTGTACATAAACACACATTATGCATGATGCATTATTTATGCACATTTTGGTTCCCTGGACGGTAAAAATGCAGTTTATTGTCATTAGGAAAAAAATAATGTAATGCCATCATCTAAAAGGCATATTTTTGCCAAAACCTTTTTAATGATGGATGCCATCATCCTAAATGCATTTTTTCAGCATAACTTATTAATGATGGATGCCATCATCCTAAACGCATTTTTTTCATTATAACTTATTAATGATGGATGCCATCATCCTAAACGCATTTTTTTATCATAACTTATTAATGATGGATGCCATCACATTTTCTGCAACACGTGGCCCAATAACGGCCAATTGCCCATTTTGATGTCATTTTGATACCTTTTTGCCAAGCCTTGCCGGCAAAAAATGTTAAAATAATTTATTAATGCCAATATAAAACCATTATTATTTTCTAGTTTCTTATCTTTACATTAATTTAAAAATTAAAACAGTATTTTTGAACTAGATAAGAAATATACGTATTCTTATCTAAGCAATAATCTGTGTCCATATTAATGATGTCTAATTAACTTTAAACTCATATGAGGAGCAAAAATTACAAAAGAATATTATCCTTTTTTTAACTTTAGGAGATAACCGAGGAGATAACTAACATTTTTACCTAAAAAGAAAAGTGAAAGCAATATTATTTTTTTATAAACTTAACACACCAGGACAAGTCAAGAAAAATAATATTTATTCATAAAAGACTGCTTTATTTAGTGTCGTTATTCGTTAAAACAAATAATAAAATTTTGAAACTAAACTGTACGGATAATATCCTGCTTGTATAAATTCTATATTTGGGCATAAATTGTATTAAGGATAAACCCATTTTAACCAAGAGTCAAATAATAATCGTTTAAAAATGCCGTTCGAAGGATAATAACCTTTTTGCGCTAATACCTAACTATTTATTATCATCAATTTTAGGCAAAGAACCAATTTTAAAACGGTATTTACCAATCGGTTATGTTGACGTTTAAACAATGTGTTATACGTCAAAGTTGTCACCAATTATTACCGCGGTTCATATTGGTTGAACGCCTAAAATTAATGTATAACGGATTATAAGCATGGACATTTTAAATATGTTTAACAATCTCTTACTTAAAAATAAACATTTTGGATAATATTTCTTTTGAATTTTTGCTCCTCCAATAAAATAAAATTCTGTAGGCAAATAAAAACTGTGGTATCATTCCTAAAATATTATTTATTTGTTCTAAGAATTATATATTTTTTATTTGAATATAGTGAACCTCCATGGCCTTGCAACAATTAAATTATAGAAATTTAAATGCATTGTGTTTTTTAAGATTTGAACATGAACAGTTGTTTCGTGAAAGTCACGAAACTCAAATTATGTTCATATTCATACATGGTTTCCTATGGTAATAAACTCGCCTATTCATAATTTTTATAATTTTTTAGTATTTAGAAAAGGTATGGACAATTCTAGTTGGTTTTTTTTCAATGAATATTATTTGTTATTAAACACTGATTTATAAAAAATGTTATTTATGGGACACAATTAAGACGGAAAAATCATATGTATGCCTTCAGCGCTTTTGGTGTATTTTTGGTTGTCTTTGGTGTGACTAAAGGCAGAAATACTCAAGTACTGAAGAACATATTTGTTTAGTGTATTTGAATTCCTAATTTAATTTGTCTTACATCATTTCTTTCGTAAGATACTCAAATACGTGTTATAGTTAGAACCTCATTTTTTTTCTTTTTGTTTAGATTCGAATGGTTATATTTATTTTAGCACCGCCCGTTATTTTTTTTATGTGTACTTAAGGTTTTTTGTAGCCTAATCATAATATTAATAAAGTCCATTAATCTAAGTTCCAATGTTTATTCTAATTTGTATCAAAAATCACAAAAAAAAATATTAAAATGATAGTTAACTAACTACTTTAGGGTATTAAAATTGTATTTTCTTATATAATATAATGGCCATTTATGTATTGGACATTGAAACTTACCAAACATGAAAGTACAGTTAAAAAGGAATGTTTTTAAACGGTTTTGTTGTTTGCTGCTAACTTAATCACCTTGGCAGTGGTGTTAGTCAATTTTCGAACTTTCTAGATATACGTACCTGTCAAGTCACTTAACACTGAAAATCTGTGGGTTTCGTGACTCTGCCTCTGTTTTTTTTTAATATAAACGCTTTATTGGCTTCAGGAGCCCAAACAGTGCAAGTGGCGCCTGGAAGAGCCTAAAGCTCCAATCCAAAAATTATCCCCACCAAATTCAAATAGGCTTACACTACTAAAATTTTATTATTTAATAGGCTGGCGTATATATGAGGAGGAGATCTGCAGACCGCAGTTTTTGACAAAATTCAACAAAACCGAGTTATGTATAGAATATTATATTTTAAATAGTGTTTCATGGCCATTTAGAAATTTTCTTAAGTAACTGTGCTCATTCTATCCCAACTTCTTAAAAAAGTCTGACATTTTATTCCAGTGCGTAACAAAAAGCCGTTTTTCTTAAAATAATCTCTTATGCAAAAACTGCGGTTTGCAGATCACCTCCTCATATTATGTAGTTAACATATCATAAGTGTGTCCAAAATTTGGAGGGAACGATATTAAAAACTTTAAGAGATAGAAAGGTGGATAAATGGAAAAAGTTGTAGGCCATTCAACCGCAAATTTAATGCCGTTTTAGTAACGGCTGTATCCGGTTTGGTGTTTAAAATATTTTGAAAAAAAAAACCGAAAAATGTGCAATTTAGAAAAAGTATTGTATTATTTTTATTTTTTTATTATTTTTAGAATCTGTAAAAAAATTGTTAGGACAACTTTTTAAGAACAACGCGTTTACGCATTCAGGTTATAATTTCAATGTTTCGGTTTTAAAATATCAACATGAACTTTTGTTTTTCTTATGGCGGCCATTTTGTTTGTAAGAGCATTTTTAAAGACCTTTTTTTATCCTTTTAAATGATGTATAAAACTTTTTAAAAATATTTTATTTTAGGTCAAAATACGTAAATAATAATTTTTGGCCCGAGGTGGCCATCACTGCACAAGCCATTAGCTCTACAAGCAATTGCCATTTAATGCCCAATAAGGAATCTTGTTAAGAAAGTCAATGCAAGTGTATTTCTAAGGTTGATAAAACTTTTATATCCAAGACAAGAACCTTGTTTTTATAACTATTATCTATAATTTAGATTTTCCGTTGAGTAATAAATTGGTTTTTGTATGTTAGTTTGTTTGGTTATGAATAATATAAGACCATTTATTTTTTGCCACACAAAAACTTATTTTTAATAGGTACTTTGCAGCTTGATACTATTAATAAATATTTAATGAGTCGTGATGCATTAGTCATGGCCAACTTAAACTAAAAATTATTGTTTTATGTTTTTTTTGACCTAAAAGTACAATATTTTTATAAAGTATTATAAATAATTGTAAAACGAAAAACAATTCTTTAAAATTGTATTGAAAAACAAAATGTATATTAAGAAATAATGAAAGAATAATAAAACCAGAAGTTGATGATCGTGATCTCAAAACGGGAAATGTTAAAATTAAAATCTGAACTCGCGTGGATGTATTGCTTTTAAAGAAAGTTGTCCCTGATAATGTATCTCTACAGACTCCAGAAATTAAATAAAAATAATACAACATTTTTTCTCTAAAATGCACATTTTCAACTTTTCCAAAATATCTCAAAAACCATTATTAAGAATAGCAGAAGTCTAAAAGGCTACCCGATGCAAAAATGCTGCAGGTTTTAATTTTTAATGAAATTAATAACTATCATATTTATAACGAGAAAATTTTATAAGCAAATGCCATTTTTAATATATGCAAACCTTGATTTTGTTTTTTAAGTAGACAGCATAAACAATACAGCACAAGCAAAAGCTGAAGTGAAGCCAGATTGTAACATGTTGATACTGATTTAAAGCATCCTTTAAAAACACAGTCCGTTTTAATTCTCTTTACGCTATTTTATTTTTCTTGCTGCTTTATGAATTCTCGCTAATTATTCGTTATGTATCAATAGTGTTACAGGTAATACGGTATTAAAGAATTTCAAACCATCTTAAATAATCGATATTAAAAAATTTTGCAATTTGGCAACCACGCGGTTACAATACCAAGATAAACGATTTAACTTTCGGTATTCATCCGTGAGTAAAGAGGAGTCCGGTATGGTTAATAACGACGGCGGATCGCGTTTGCGTTACTGCGCAGCTCTCAGAATAAGAGTTAACCACAACGGAATTGGAAAATACAAATGCTTTAATTTGCAATTTAATATTGTTGTGGGAATTATTAAGAATGAGTTCTAAGTCAAGCTTTTAAGTCAAGCTTTTAAGTCAAGTGACACAGGAATAATTTTTACTAGATTGAATCCCCGTCGAATTCGAAGGCTTTTAGACAGTTATTTGTGATCTAAATTAACTCCTCTGTCGAATGCTTTTTAAACTCTCCTAGTACACTATGACATTTGCTTTATTTCCTTAATGTTGTTGCCATTTTATTACATAGATTTTATTTATTATATATAATTAGAAGAAAGAAACGTAACGCAACAAAATTACGAAATAAAACGCATTAAGTCAGCCGGTGAGTGAAACAACCTTGGCAGCGGTAATTATAACCTATAAAATTATTTGTGTTACGTCAAATGGTTGTCTACCATGATATAATAAACACGCAACTTGCAACGTGCCACATAAGGTAAATACGGCGCATTTACATTTACCACATTAATGCCTTAATAATACAGTAAAAAGCACAGGAACCTGTAATATGATTGGTTTTAAGCACACAAAGACGGTCATGCAAAACTGTTACATTGGGGGAGTCATGGTTGTTTCGGGTCGGTTAAATCTATTTTTTTAATTCCTAAATAAAGCGAAAATAAAATTTCTAACCAGAACTAACCATGACCCCTCCCTAATGTGACAGTTTGCATGACCGTCTATAGCGCTTCCAAACCAATCAATTTAAAAGTGCTTATGCTTTTTACTATAGTCTGTCTAAAACCCGTCGAATTCAATAGGGTTCAATCTACTTTAAGTTAAAAACAAAAATGGTTTTTAATTTTGTCCCATTTTACCACGAATATCAAAAATATTTGATATTGTTATATCGATATATCGAAAAGTTAAATATCGATATTTGAGTTCCAATATATCGATATTTAAAAATAATCGATATGTCGTTGACCTATCGATACTGCGTTTAACGTAATATTCCCCGAGGTATAGGCAACACACGTAGCATTTTGCTTTTTTTTAAAGAAAAAAAGGAAATAAAACATTTAAAGAAGTAGTGATACAACGTCTCAGTAAACCAGAGGATCATGAAAAAAGACAATGTAAATTGGTACAGCAGAAGTCTCTATTGAAGTGTCTGAAAATTTTGGCTTTGCGTTTTAAATATATAGCCCTAAATATCGATATTTGAGTTCTGATATATCGAAATAAAACATTTAAAAAATTAGTGATACGACGTCTTAGTAACCAGAGGATTATTAAAAAAAAGACCATGTAAATTGGTACAGCAAAGCAGAAGTCTCTATTAAATTGTCTGAAAATTATGGCTTTGCGTTTTAAATATATAGATTTTGTTTTGTGGTTCATAAAGATATTACGAATTATTTCCAGAAACTTAACAACCTAATATTTTATTGCGGTAACATAATGTGGCTACCAAAGAAATTGTTTTGGCAAAGACAGTTTTAATCAAATAAAGTTATTTAAGACAGAAACTTTGTTAATAAACGTTTTATAATATGGTAGTATGTAGTAGTATGGTAGTAAGCAATATTTAAAAACACACATGCGCCCCTAAAGGACTTTGCCCCTCCCGCTCCTAAACCCTGGCTATGCCACTGCTAAAAAGTACAATCCTGTTTAATGGCATTTACAAAAGTAAAATGAATTATTAATTTATATCAACATAGTATTTAGCTTTAAACAACCTACATGCAACAGCATTAAATTAAAACATAAAATTAAATTAAAATCTTTAATTACTTTGCCCACCAAAGTAAGTTGTAATGTAAAAAACACTACCAATCTGGCAGAAATAGTAATTTTATGTACTTGTTATCAAAAAGTTAATACAAATATCAAATAGACGGTTCGTACGTAAGGCGAACGTGCTTTAATAATTATACTTAAATATCTTTATTTTCATATAATGAAAGTTTTGTAATAATTTTTATTAGTTGCTTATTCATTGTTTTTAAACAATAAGTGTTTGTGTAAAGTGATATGTTTATGTTAAGACATAAGGATGTAATTATTTCATTTTTATATTATTTTGTTGGATTAATTTAAATATAGAATATTATATCAAATTTGTATATACAGTGCATATCATTAATGCCCCCACCCCTCCTTGATTTTTTGAAATGATGAAAATTTAATTTTGGATATTAAATTAATGCATAAATATGTACTATGTTTTAGAGTAAAATTGATAAATTAAAAATTGAAGATGGATGCTAGACGCCATTTTGGGAAAAAATAATTAAATGAAAAAGGGAGTTTTGTGGCACATTATTTAAAAGCTTCTGGCGAGTACTAGAGTATAAAGTCAATATCTTCACATACCAAACAATGGCGGTACTTTAAAAAAATAACCCAAATATGTGATTTGAATGGCTATAATTCCAATGCTAATAAGGTTAGATGTACGTAATGTAGTAGTATTTTTAAAAAGTTTTTAATAATTTTTTATAAATACCTTTTGGCCTACTTTGTATATTATCACCAGTATCGCCATAAAAGGATCTTTAAAAGAGCTTTAAAAAAATACCACAATAACTTTATTTCTTTCGAAAATATGGCCATTAGAATCAGATATTTAAGCAATTTTTATAAATTACCGCCATTTTGTAGTAGGTAATGGTATATTTTAGTGTTATAAAGTACTACTACTAGTAGTAGAAATAATAAGCAACAAAAACCCCCTTTTCATTTCATTTAATTTTTTCTCGAAGATGGCGTCCACAGGTATTTTGAAATTTTTACCTTAATATAGACAAGTATTTATGCAACAGCTTCATAAACCATTTTTTTTTGGTTTAATTAAAAAAATAAGTGGAGGGGTGGACATTAAAGAAATGTACTGTATATTAGAAATTTATTGTTTTTGACAAGAGTTAAGTTTTCCTATTCTAAAGTTTTTGCTCTTAAAGATAATTTATCCAATTCATCATAAGAAGCGAAGCAACACCGGACATATGGTCATAGAAACTTTTTTTTATATAAAACGAAATAATAAGGAATCACCACTTTAAAAGTTTCGTATCTTAGTTTTAAAAAAAACACCTTATAGACGGGTAACACAGGATAAGAATGTCTCACCCCCAATTTTACAATAGTTTTTAAGAAAAGACTTATAAAATTTTACAGTATTATTATAGCATAAATTAACATTTTTGTTATTACTATGACCAAGTACCATAAACTTTCTTATTTTTAAATACAAGCACCTACTTTTCTCTTCTATATTTGTATTCTGTATAAAATTTATTTTTCAGCGATATCTCATATAGGGTGTTTTTTCAAAATGGCGGACAAAGAAGATTTTAGAGAATCAAGTGCCGCCATTATTTCTATTTTGAATACATTTTTTTGTAGGCTGTGAATATAAATAAATGGCTCTATTTTACTTCTCATGGTATAAAATATTTCATTTTCTTAAATAAATTACTTAGATTTTTTAATTTCACTTCTTAATGTAATTAGTGAGAGAAAATTTAAAATTTGACAAACATTTTAAATGAAAACACCCCTATTTTATTTTATTTTCAAAATTCTAAACTAATTTTTTTCCAATAACGTATCAGAACATATTTTTAGTTTCAAAATGGCGACCATAGATTATTTATTGACGACATCCGAGTAACTGAATTCTTTAATAAATTATCTATTGCCATCTTGAAAATAAACAATATGTTGTGATACGTCATTGAAAGAGATTTTAGTGTGAAATTTTAAAATATTTGTCATATTTTGAATTTTCTCTCACTAATTACATTAAGAATTGAAATTACGAAATCGTAAGTAATTTATTATATAAAATGGAATAAGTCACTACCTGCAAAAGTAAAATTGATCATTCTTTTATTTTCGCAGCCTACTTAGGAAAAAAATGTATTCCAAACAAATAATGGCGGCACTTGATTTTATGTAAAAATCTTCTTTAGAGTGGCCATTTTGAAAAAAAAATCACCCTGTATGATATATCACTGAAAGGATTTTTTTATAGAATTCCAAATATAGGAAGAAAAGTGGGTACTTGTATTTAAAATCAGGAAAAAATCCTAATTTATGCTATTATAATACGGTAAATTTCTTTATTAGTCGCTCTTGAAAACTATAAAAAAATTGGGGGGGGACAACATCCTGTGTCACTCGGTATAATTTGTAAAAATGCAATGCATGCGATATGTGTTATCGCACATTCACTTTTATTTTAAATGAAAGTGCTTACTTGCACAAATTACAGTTATTATCTTTTACTGTTAGTGTTTAATAATTTTATAAAATTGTGTATTATTTAAGTAAATTTTAAACTGATTAAAAATAATTATCCTTCATTAACGGCTACCTGAGTTCCTATTTAAATCATTTTATTTTCAAGCGTTGCCGTTGATTTATTTGACGCTCATTACTGCACATACAGAGTGATGGCCAAAGTTTTTCGAGAAGGTCAATATTTAAGTCGTTTAACGAGATATGACAAGATTTTATAAAAATTGTAGGTTTTAATACACGTGCATGTCGTAAAAATATTTTAGTGTGTACCGGGTGCCCAGAAGATTACTAGCAAGCCTGTTTTATTTTGAGAGTGTTATACGATTTTGAATTTTTGGCCGGATGTATGATTTGATAGGATGCAGATTTCTATTGTTTTCGATTTTATGTGGTACATCCGGTTTTAACCGGAAGTGCAACTTTGCTATTTTAAACACTTTTAAGATATTGCTAGGTACTACTAAAGTAAGCATAAAAATTTGCATGTAATGTTATAAAAACAATTAAAAACATGAGTTAATTAACGTACATGAATACTCTATAATTTTGGTACTAAAAGTGATCAAAGTCTGAAATGAATTTATTTATAAATGTAAATATGTGTAAAACCGTACGCATTTTATAGCATTTGCATAAAAAAATGTTGAAAGAAGTTAAAAGCAGTAAAAGGTAGGTAATTTAATTTTAATATAAAAAAGAGATAATTATACTTTTCCTACGACCACATGTGAAACTGGCCAAATAGCACACTGTTTCCATGCATAGAAAATGTGTTTTTCACATCCGTTAAAAATTTAGTTTTTTTAATTAAAAAGTAACTTTTAACCCTTCGAAGCTTTTTACACACTTTGAATTAGTGTTTTGTTTCCATGCCTACTACAATAAACTTAATATCAATTTATGCAATGTAACAGTAAACGCGACATCAACTGAACCAAACGGTCAAGTTACCTTTGATTTCGTCATTATTTCTTTTAGTTAATGTGTCACTAGTTTTAAAATTTGACAGTTTGGGAATAAATTTAATAGAAATTATTTAAAATTAATAGTAATAATAAATTTGGATGACTGAGAAATTGAAAAGGAATTTATACTGTTTTAGTATTATTTCTACAAAAAGTAAGTACATACAATTTTCTAAAAATTAAATCATAACGGCATAGTTATGAAGAGGATAATTGTCTTTTGAAAAATAAGGAGACTATGATTATTTGTTGCAATATAATGGCTGTGCTGCAAAAATTGTAGAAAAATATAGTATGTAACACATGAATAAAGTGTCATTTTTGTAATCATGGGATTGCCGCACTCACCTGACGGCTCGTGCTGTCAAACTTCCCATTAAAAAAAAAAAGGTATCACTCTATGCACTTGTTACATAAATTACTAATATCACACTAGTGTGCAAAGTATAATGTAAAGCTATCATCATCTATTGATAGTCAATAAGTGTGACGAATTGGTCATCCATACACCAACTTCTACAGCGTGTTTGAAATATCAATCAAAAAGGATGCAATTGGTCACCAGATTATTAACTTTGTCCAGTATGATTAATTAATTAGTCAGCAAGATTAAAGGAGTTCTGTATTAAATAAAAACATTCAATAACGAAAATATTTTGTGAGCTAAACTAAAAAATTTTGATTAAATAAACAAAATCTGAAAGCCAGTAAAAATTAGAGCATTGAACAGATGTATTTAATGTTTGGTCAAAGATACTGGAATTAATAAATATAAGCAGTTTAAAATTTTAATTCTATTTTACTGCTGACCAATTACTGTGACCTATTGACCAAACGTGACCAATTCGTGACACGACCGCAGCCGTGTGTCTAGCTGGTGAAATGTAGGGGATAAGGTGCAAAAATTTTTGTATTCAATTAAAGTGCAGTAATACGTATTATACTACGCTTTAAGTTGCACCTTATTATAAAATAAACCTTCAAAAATAAGGTACCACCGTTTTACCTACACTCAGTTTGGATAAAAAGAAACAGAGATAAGTAGGAAAATCTGTTTTAGTTAAACAAGGAGATACACATACATAAAACAATAGACTCAGCTTGACAAAAATGTTTTTATATTTTTTGAGGGCATGAAAAGTGCTTTTGAATTTTTCTGAATTTATTTTCCCCACTTTCCCCTATATCATTTTAAATCTGGGCTCGATGCGGCCTTGGTGCGGTTATGTGTCGCCAGACATTTAAAAGTGTAAAATATCTATAGTAATATTTACTTAACAAAATACGGAAACTGCACTTAACACAATTTACCACCTACAATAGCAATTCGTATTTTTCTCTTTTAGGAATGCCCTTTTACCGCCCGAAAAATATACATTTGGGGAAGTAAGAACAAAAGTAGAAATCTAAGTAAAGCATTAAGACATAAGTTAGGTTTAAAGAAGAGTGACGTAGCACTAATATATTTACCAAACTTACCCGAGTTTCCAATTGCTGCATTGGCATGTCTGGAGGCTGGAATAGTAGCATCAACTGTAAACTCTTTATATACTCCACGTAAGTAAATCAAACACAGGATGATCGTTTATATTTATATCCATTTTTTAAGACAAACAAAGCTACTAAGATACGGATTTTACAGATATGCTTATATTTTTTAAAGTTGATTCTCATATTTGCCACTTTGTTGTGACATTTTATTAGCTTATTAGCATTAAAAATACAAACAAACCGACTTCAAAAGATAAATTAAACTCACTTAAATTTTAAAAGCTAATGGAGAAAAATAGAAAAATGAAGTTGGGTAATAACGTTCCGCTAAACTAACTAAACACACAAAATAGTTTTATACTTTTAATACCATATGAATATTACCCGACTTTATTTTTAAAACATTTCTTTATTCATTATTTTTAATTTTTTTACTGAGCTTTTATCTTTGTAAAGGGGTGCATTTGATTTTTTCTTAAAATAGCTTATTTTACTCTTTTTAATATTTATTTATCATATGTGTACCCCTAATAGAAGATTAGGTATAAATGGAAATACCTGGCGCACAAAAATAAAACACGCGCAATTACAAAAAAGAAATTAATTATTAGGGGCGCATTCAGATTCGACAATTTTGGGGTAAGCTTTAACCATATTGGCGACCTTTGCAAACAAATTTGTTCCTTATATTTAGTTTTCATAAGGTTTTGCATAACGAGCATGTCTTTACCGAGGGCGCATTCAGATTCGACAAATTTAGGGGTAACTTTACCCATTTTGTGACCTTGGCAAAAAAATTTGTTGCGTATGTTTAGTTTGATAAGGTTTGCATATTGCGCATGTACGCCTTCTATGCACCAAAGCACATTTTTTTGGCACACAAGAAAAAAATAATTATTGCCCGGTCTCGTTCATGAGGGGTCTAGGATTTATATTTTTAATTAAAAAATGGTTAACCACTGCATTTTTCTAAAATTAAAATAATTTTTATTATTCTCATTAAGTTTGGAAACAAATTTCGATCTATTAACTTTTTTTTTTATTTGATGTCATTTTAGGCTGCAGGTCGCTGCGTCCCATCCCCAGAAACTCTTAGTACATGTAGCCATAGAGAAAGCTAAAAATGAAGATATTATCCTTGTATATGCATTGTAGCCCACTTGAGTCCTGCGGCCAAAGAAAAAAGTATGACCGATTTGCATCCCGCCGCACTGAGCCTTTTTTCTGGTTGGGTCAAAAATGTAATAATTATCTCCTCTTGTTTGGTAACCCAAAAGGTGGTAATAAAGCATCCTTAAGTGAATTTATAAAGTTACTAAGATACGGATTTTACAGATATGCTTATATTTTTTTAAAGTTGATTCTCATATTTTTGCCACTTTGTTGTGACATTTTTATTAGCTTATTAATATTAAAAATACAAACAAACCGACTTCAAAAGATAAATTAAACTCACTTAAATTTTAAAAGTAATGGAGAAAAATAGAAAAATGAAGTTGGGTAATAACGTTCCGCTAAACTAACTAAACACACAAAATAGTTTTATACTTTAATACCATATGTTATTACCGACTTTATTTTAAAACATTTTTTTATTCATTATTTTTAATTTTTTTACTGAGCTTTTTATCTTTGTAAAGGTACATTTGATTTTTTCTTAAAATATTTATTTTACTCTTTTTAATATTATTTATCATATATGTACCCCTAATAGGTATTGGTGTAAATGGAAATACCTGGCGCACAAAATAAAATACGCGCAATTACAAAAAAGAAATTAATTATTAGGGGCGCATTCAGATTCGACAATTTTGGGGTAAGCTTTAACCATATTACGACCTTTGCAAACAAATTTGTTCCTTATATTTAGTTTTCATAAGGTTTTGCTTAATGAGCATGTCTTTACCGGGGGCGCATTCAGATTCGACAAATTTGGGGTAACTTTACCCATTTGTGACCTTGGCAAACAAATTTGTTGCCTATGTTTAGTTTTGATAAGGTCTTGCATATTGCGCATGTCTTTTTCGTTCTCATACCTGGGCCACCCCCGGCCGGCCACCTGTACTTGCCGGACGCAAATGGACTAAATTTTTAGACCCGGGACGCAACTGGCTTAGGTTTATGACCAAGGGACGCAAGTGACCGACAGGGTCATTTTTGTATGGATAATATCAAATTCTACAGTAAAAATTTTTATTCTTTAATTAAATAGGGCTTTGACCATGCCGAGAAATGGTTTTTATTTATTTATGCGAGAACTGTGCATCAAATAAAAAAAGTCAAAGGATCAAATTTGTTCCAAACTTAATAGAAGTTTTAAAAATTATTTTTATTTTAGAAAAATGCAGTGGAGTACCATTTTTAAATAAAAAATATTAACCTTAAACCCTCATGGACTACACTGGTAATAATGAGTTTTTTCTTGTATGCCAAAAAATGTGTGTGTATTTGGTACATAGAGGCGTCAACTAAATTTTTCAAAAAATATCTTAGTTGGTATAAAAGATTTTATAAAAAAACAATACATTTTTAAAAATTTTACACCCTGTACTTTGAAAACTAAGACGTTTAGAACAAATTTTTATATGAAGTTGTTTTCATATTTTTAGTGTAGAATTGGTTCTTTAAGTGTTGACTTACTGTTTGGCCTACCCTGTATATTTACTAGTGGCACCTTTGAATAAAATATAAGTCTAGTACCTGACCTTTGTCTTTCGCGATCCTAACTGGGTTTTCTTATGGGACCACCGCGAAAGTGCACTCTTTCGAATAACAAAAAAGACGTTTTAAAATCGGTGTACATACATAAGAAAAAACATAGGTGTCGAACATATACCCTCCACCTTTTTTAAAGTCTGTTGAAAAATAAAATTTCGGATTTCTTTATATCCAACAACTGGTTATTTTAAATAGAACACCCTGGATATTATTCGGTATTCTGAAAATATAATTTTTCTGCTGCTAAAAATGTCAACTCATTTAATTACATAAGCTAATCAAAATTACTAAAAAAATGCTTTGCTGGATACAAACCCATAATATGCAGTAAGATAGAATAAAACGATATCTCGATATAATTCAATATTTTCTAGATAGTAACAAATTCAAATCTTAAAAACATTTCAATTTCATACCTTGACTAGAATTTGTTACTGCATAGAAAGTATTGAAATATCTGTCAAATGTCATCCTTGCTTCATAATTTCAAGCTTGAAACAAGTCAATGTATTTACAGCATAAGGCTGAATATAATTAAATGTAAAAATATATAATGTACTTAATAATAAAAATCTATTTTAGATGAAATTGCAAGGCAAATTAAAGATTCTTTGTCCAAAGTTATAATTACATGCTACGAATTATATGATAATGCAGTTAATGCCAGTGACATCTTAAATGTGAAATTGCCCATAATTTGCATCAAAACAAAGGTACGTATTATTATTCTCGATTATTCATAATGATATATATTTCAACTAATTATACAAAAACCAAATCACATAGATAAACCTAAACGTGCTGAATCTTTTAGAAAAATGCGCAAACAATCTCAGTATATGTAAACAAAAGAGAAATCTCCCTTTTCGACAGTTAAAAGAGGTACTCTCAGTATAGTTTTATTGTGCATTGCATTATTGCACAATAAGAAAAAATAATACACCGTCTGTGAAAAGGTAGAATCGACTTTTTTTTTTTATTTATAAATCTGTTTCTCAAATCTTATTTCAAAGAATATGTCAAATTTTTGCCATGTTTTTCCAAATAGCCTAAGGCATGACCATAATAATGCCCTTGTGAGTTCCAATTAAGTCTCTGGTCAAAGCCTAATCCAAGGTACTTTACTTCTTTTAAGAGCTCGATCGTCTTGCCGTTTAGCGTTGGAGCTTTTATATTTAGCTTTCTTTTTTGTGAACAGTACTATGCCGGTTTTGCTCGGATTGACATTAAGTCCTTCCTCGGTGCACCTTTTTTACGATGTTTAGGGCAGTTTGCATGCAGTGCAGAAACAATGCTTTCCCATGATGGTTATGACAAGGTCGTCGGCATATCCTTGTACATTAAAGCCATTGTTAGTCAGTCTTACAAGGAGATCATCAACCACCATTGACCAGAGCGCAGGAGACAGGACCCCGCCTTGTGGGCATTCCCTTAACCGCCCTGACCGTGGCAGTCGCGTCCCCTATGACACGAAACTAATAATGCGACATTTAAGCATGGATTTGATCTATTTTATTGTTGAGGGCTTTATCCCTCTAATTTCTGCGGCTTTTGTATGTGTCGTGGTTTTTTTGAAATAAACTCACTTTTAATGTGCAGATCTATGATTTTCCCCATGGATTTTAGGAGAAAGAGGTGAGGCTGATGGCGCGGTAAGACCTCGGTTCTTATGGAGGGCGCCGTCTAGTCTTTAGGGATGAATGCCAATTTACCTTAGTCGAAAACTTGATCGTTGGCGAGATACAGGGTGTCAAAGTTTCCATTTAATTTTAATTATTTCTAAATATTTTGTTTTATTATTAAAAATTTCTTTACTAAATTTCGTATTGGGGAATTTTTTAAGCTGGGAATTAAAATCTGCTTATACTTTTGTTGTGAAATGTAGAGAGAACCAAATGCAATCCATTTCTTATGTTCAAAATTCCATAACTTTTGTGTGCCTCTGCATATTATAGCTCTAGTAAAGAGTTCTATTCTCTCTAATGTTCTAAACAAAAAAGGAATAACTAGGTTAATATCGCTACTAGCAATCGTTTTAAGATATTCCAGCTTAAAGGTTTTATTACACAAAAAATGTTTTGGTATTCCTTTTGAAGCTTTATTTAAGCCACCAGGTTTTCTGAAAGATCTGTACAAAGTGCTGTCATGAATTTCCTGTGCTAAAATGAAACGATCTAACGCAATTTACCTTAGCTGCAAAGATGATCGTTTGCGAGATAGAGGGTGTTTAAGTAAAGAAAAAATAAAATAAGAATTTAGAACCCTGTATCTCACAAACGAAATTTTTTCCACTAAGGTAAATTGTATTAGATGTTGTATTTTGGCCCAAGGAATGAGTTGTAGCATTTAGTACAGGCCTTTTAAAAACGCCCGGGTCGCTCAGATAAAAATGTATGTATGTATATGTATCTTTAATTCGAAATATCTTAAAAGCGGTTGCTTGTAGCAATATGCTAAAATTTACTGGTTAGTTCTGGTTACACTTTCTGGCACCATTTAAAATTTGAGGAGTCATTTCCTGTTAAACTAAAAGTGACAGAAAACAGCTGAATAGATTAACCAATGCATAATTATGTCAAATATCTATACAGTGCATTTCTTTAATGTCCTCCCCCTTTATTTTTAAAACGGATCAATTTAAAAAAGGTAAACTTTGGAATATCAAATAGATGCATAAATACTATATTTTATAATTAAATTGACAGATGCAAATTTCAAGATGGCGGCTGGGCGCCATCTTTGGAAAAAAATAAATCAAGGGGGTTTTATGGCACATTATTTTAAAGCTCCCGACGAGTACTTTATAACCCTAAAATATAAAGTCAATAACTATACCCAATTAAAAATGGCGGTACTTTGAAAATTAACTAAATACCTGATTTGAATGGCCATATTTCCGAAACTAATAAAGTTAGATGTACCTAATATGGTGTTTTCTTAAAACTCTTTAAAAGATCTTTTAAATAGTCATACTTTTGTTAATACACAGGGTTGAAAAAAGTATATATTTATTTTATAAATATATACTTTATTACCATTCCATTTTATAAATATATTATATTACCATTAAAGAGATCTTAAAAAGAGCTTTAAAAAAGATACCATATTTAGTACATCTAATTTTTTTATTTTTTCCTATCTCTTTTAGTTTTTAAATTATGTAATTCATAACTTGAACATAACTAAACTAAAACCTAATTCTGTATAAAATATTTCCTTAATCTTTCCATAAATGTCTTCCTCTTTTAGTGGTCCTCTTGTTTGTCTTTTTAAAGTCGCTCTGACAGACCCCAGGGCATGAAGAGAGTGTCCCCGTCTTTTTGTGTAGATTAGGTTTTTTCATTTTTAAAAATCTTTATACCATTGACTTTACTAATAATAATTTATTATTTCCTGGCTAAAATACTTGGTTTTTAAGGCCAGACTCAGAAAAAAAAATAGTTTTGGTAATATGGCCATTCAAATCAGGTATTTAGGTAATTTTTAAAGTACCGACATTTTAGGTGAAGTTATTGACTTTATATATTGTGAAGTACTCATTAATTTTTTTACGTTACAATTTAGATTACAATTTTCATCTGCTAATTTAACTCTAAAATATGGTATTTATGCATCAATTTGTTATCCCAAAATTTTACTTTTTTAAACTGATCCGTTCAAAACATAAAAGGGGGAGACATTAAAGAAATGCACTGTATACGGAATTTTATTGTTTTATCTCAAAAGATAAAAAAGTTATAGGGGCGAGCCTGTGAGAAACACTTGGTATACATTAAAGTATCATATAACATTGCAATCTTATGAAACTGTTTTGTTTTTTAAATTATATTTTTTTCTTTTAAGGAAATTTTTTCAACCTATTTTTAAATAAAATTTAGTTTAAAAATTGCACGATAATTACTGGACACCCTGTACAAATTCTTTTAACTTATTAACTTATCATTTTGTTTATTAGTTTTGACAAAAAAAAATAGCCAAGGTTAGGATTAAAAATAGAATACATAAGCAATAAATAATTTTATCAGTATTTGATGATGAGATAAAATAAATAACCTTTGGTTTATAATTGAAATCTTATCTGTTTTTGTAAAGGGATCTTTCTGTCATGGCTTACTACAATTTGATTGTAAAATCTTAATTTAGCTTTTAGAAAAATAGGTTTAAGTACTTGAAGAACCTAATGGGAAACCTCGATTTTTAAAACTATTTTGCTTTAAATACATTAAAATTAAAAATTATTAAACGGGTCACTTTATAGCTAATAAACTTATTATAAAGCAAATAGTTAAAATTTTAACTTAGAGAAAAATACAAACATTTATGTTTTTAGTATTTTCAAACATATTTATTTTAGAGCTTTTGCTCGTCCAATTTGAATTAAATTTAAAATAGCATTTTCAAATAATTTTCTTAATAGGAGATCTAATTAAGTTTTTTAGACCCTTTTTTGTTCCAGGCCTTTTGATACACAAAGGTTTTCGTAATCATTTTTAGCAACAGCAGAATTTATTAACTTATTTAGCTTTATCAAGGTTAGTTTATATTTATACTGGGAATAGGTTGCGACACATCCTCAACTTTAAGGCGGTTCGAAGTCGGGGACGCAAGGAAGGGCACCCCACGGAGAAAAGTTGGCAAGACTGGGTAAAACAAAGCTAATGATCAATCCAGTGGCGTCTAGAATTTGCGCATTTTATTTTGTATTGTTTTGAAAGTGATGTTTGTTGAAAGATGTAATTCCAAATGTTTTTAATTTAAAGTGAAATGATTTACAACTTAATAATAATTAAAAACTATTGTGTAAACGGTTGTTCTAATAATACAATAAACTTTATATCTCCGGCACTGAACAACATGGCCGAAAAATGGGAGATGTGACATCATCACACGTTAAAGCAATATGGCCTAATGTCGCGACCCTAAGCGACTTTAAGCTTTATGAAATAAAATAAGTCATAAATTCTAGACTTAGGTGGAAATATTTAGTTTTTGTATTTAGGCAGTTTTTATTTTTAATTTTAAATAGCAAACTTCTCATATAATTTTATAATAATGTAAATCCATTTATACTAATGACACCGGCACACAAAAAAGTGTGATGTGCACCGGACGCGATCTATCAACGGGTATGTTTTTTGACACTCTGAATCCGATTTTCAAGTCAGTTTAGGCCGTACGGGTAGGAATGTCAAATTTAAAAACAACATCGATATATTGACCTTTGACTAATATCGATTATTCGATATATCGAAGAGCAATATATCGATATTTAGAAAAAATATCAATATATTATCTTATAGCACTATATTTTTAATATTTTTCTTCTTATTAGTAGTGGGAAAATAAATACCGCATCACAGTAAAAATTACCTTGATTTTAATTTACTTTTTATTTTACTCTACAACATTCTTGACGGTTTTAAGAATTTAAGTAAAAAAAAAGGTTTTTAATTTTGTGTCATTAACTACAATATCGAAAATATTCGATATCGATATATCGATGAAGATTATCGATATTTGATTTCCAATATATCGATATTTGAAAATAATCGATGTATCGTTGCCATCCCTACGTACGGGTCCCAATTTCGGGTAAATTGCAAAACACGTAAAAAACTGTGCAAATTTTCTCTAATTCCTACCGTTTCGTGCGGTTTTTCAAAATTGAGGGTGTACGGCCTAAACTGATTTAAAGTTCAGATTCAACAGTCGAAAAAAATGCCTGTAGATAAGTGGCGTCCGCTGTAAATAAAACTTGTTTTTTGTGCACCGGTGCACCGGCCATATATAAAAATAAAGTTTTTTTTGTACACAAGACGCGACCTATCTAGGGGCATATTTTTTGATCCGCTTTAACTTTTTAATTAGAATAATAGCCCTGTTTACATTAAACCTTTATTTCTAGGTCCGAATTAGTTCACGCGTACTTTTGTTCTGATGTAGACACATAAATATTAAAATTTGCTACCTAAATTTAATTTTTATTCTTAAGTTTGGGTTAGAGTTAGGACACCCTGTATATTAGTTTAGGAGCGTTGTTGTGCGGGCTGTTTATTATTTTTTAGTTTCAAAATACAAAAAGGGGGCCCCAATTTTTTTCCAGGGAGCCGTCTACATGTCCGGCGGCACTGCAGCCTGAAGGCTTATTGTACCAAACTTCCGTTTTATTGTCCCCATTTCAGTACCCTAGTTCCTTGAAGAAGGCGGTATAGGTCTGCTGGGTGCGTATCATATATGTCCGGGGGCACTCTAATATCCCTGAAGATTGCCTGTCTTTTGTAATCCAATGCCTCACACTCTGACAGTAAGTGGGTTACGGTTTCGATCACTGGTCCACATAATCTGCAGTCCAGATCTCCGTTGTATAATCCCATTTTATTTAGGTGTTCTTTCACTGGAGCATGTCCGGTGAGAAAACCTGTAATTGTTCTTAGCTGATTCCTACCCACTTTGAGTAGTTCTTTGGCTTATTTTGTGCGTGGTCCTCTGATGTATATTTTCCCATGCATGTATTGAGAAAGCCTTTCCCAGTGCAGTCTTTGCTGGTCCCTTACCCACTTCTGTACCGCACTTTGGAAAGTACTCTTTGGCACTTCAAGAACTGGTTCTGGCCCGACGCATGTCGTGGCCCACCCCCTTCCAGCCAGTTCGTCTGCGTTTTCATTGCCTCGAATTCCGCAATGCCTTGGCACCCACATCAACCTCATGTTGTTGCGTTCCGCCAGTTCCCTGAGTTCCTCAAGGCATTCTAGTATACCAGCCAAGACGATACCTTGAGATTAATTAGTGCACCAAGGGCTGCTTGACTGTCCGTAAGAATGTTGATTGTACAATTTGAGCGGGGCCTTTGCTTCTTAATCCTGGCACATGTATGATCGCAAAAATTTCTGCTTGAAATACAGAGGCATGGTTTTCCAGTGGAAATGTCAAACGAGTGTTCCCTATCTCACTGTAGACACCTGCTCCTGACCACTCTTCGGTTTTGGAGCCGTCCGTATACCAAGTTTGACCTCAAAGAGAGAGTCCGAAATTTTCGTTTGCTCAGTTCCCCCTTGGGTGTGTTACCTGAAAGGGTCTACTGGGTACGATTTGTGGGGTCATATAGTCTGTTCTACTATCCATTATGGGACTCCCTATGATATTTTTTATTTCCATGTGTCCTGATCCATCTTTTGCTTTGCTTCTTAAAATACTAAACATAATATAAACGTATCTACAACCAAACGTATTATTTTAAAAGGCATATTTAAACAAACCATTATACAGGGTGGCTGCCGAGGTATCCGACATACTTCGGATATGAATTTTATGTCTAATTTTAAGCAAAAATGATTCTATTCACTTTTTCCGAATTCTGACGATTCTTGAATTATCTAGGTTTAAAGTTTGAAGCTTAAGAGAAAATGTAATTTAATTTAATAAAAACTTCATGACAGTGAAATTATTTAACATTCTCAATATCATCAATATGACCTCCTGTCTGTGCATCTGTGCAATGCTTAATTCAATCCTTCCGGTGGTACTACCGTTGCAATATCCATACACAAAAATCATGTCCGCTGAATTCCTTAAGGGAATAAAATACAGTCATAATTTTAAGACAAGCGATGCGTAAGAATAAAATAACCAATAGCTGTCAATAATGACAATTTACGAACAAGAAATCATTATTACAACTCAAGGTGTTAATTATTAAATTACCTATGTCAACGAGTCGCAGCAATGTTATTTTTATTATCCTATACCTAGACTATTTTCTTATAGAAAATTAATATTTTGGCCACTTTAAACCCAAATAATTTGAGAACCGTTAGGAATTTGCAAAAAGTAAATAGAATCATTTTTGCTTAAAATTACTCATATAATTTATATTTGAAGTATCTCCTATACCTCGGCGGCCAACCCTGTATATCTAGCGTTTTCTACCGTATTTTTCGATTTCAACTACCGCAAAAAGCTTCGAGTCACCTAGCAAAACTGGCCACGAACCTACAGCTTTCTTCAGACACGGCTAATAATTTAGTTGAGTAGCAAGTAATTAAGTATTTCCGTGCGTAGTAGTAGTTTAGTGTAGTAGCTGACCACACGCACGAGAATACTTAATTACTCGCTACTCGACTAAATTACTAGCCGTGTCTGAACAAGGCATAATTGATTCTCTACACCAGAATATTGTTTTAATTATCTAAATGAATATTTTAGCAAAACCAGTCACTGCCACAGGGAGCAATCGATTTTGCTGAATTTGCAAACACAGTTATCGACGGTCCTGATCTAGAACCACCAAATCCGGATGATATTGCTATTTTACCCTACTCAAGTGGAACTACAGGGCTTCCTAAAGGAGTTAAATTATCACATTTTAATCTTATATCCAATTTAACACAAATAAGTGATCCAGACATTGGGGTTTTACAACCACGAACAGGTAAGTTCACCTACTTTCATTCTATTAGATAAAATGCGTCCCATTAAAAATATTTTCAGATACTCCATGAGTGAAAAATTTTGTTGCTTTGTTTTAAAATTTAATATTTTGATTATTGTAGATTATATCACAATTAATGAATATTGATGTTGGTTACTTATCCACATTATAAATATAATTAAAATTTATTTTTCCACACTAAAACTGGTTAGTATTCGTTAATGAGGCTGAAAATTAACAGCTAGTTAATTGATGTTATTTTACTTTCACTTGTAAATCGCATTTTTTTATCTTTGGACAAACCACGAAGGCTGAAAGCCTAAATACTAACGTAACGTGGGTGTCTTAAGCGAGGTAAGAGGGAGTTTGTTGGCATTACCTCACATAGACATTTACAAGACACTTAAATTTGTTCGAAGGTGGTAGACAATGATTCTTCATAAATATTACTAAAAGGATTTCGGATTTACATTTTCTTTATTTGTTAACAATTCACACAACGTTTCGGGCTGTCCTGTCTCTATCTGTTTTCAAGTGTAAACTAATGAGTCATTAGTTTACACTCTAAAAGGATAAAGATGGGACTGTCCAAAACGTCGTGTGAATTGTTAAAAAATAAAGATAATGGAAGTCCGAAATTCTTTAAATAATATACAAAAAAAAAATTATACAGGCCTTACATAGACAATTACAGGTCTTTTATATTTTATACAGAGGTTTTTAAATCTAACAAAACTTAAAAAGTTATTAGAAACCCTTTGAAATGTTATCTATATGTATAAAATCATGCATGGTATACAGGGTGTTTCCTAACTACGGTACAAAACTTAAGGGAGTGATTTCTTAGGTCTTTTTATGAAAAAAGTCTTATGGACGTATGTCCAGACTTGCTTTAATTTCTGAGATACAGGGCGGTAAAGTTTAAAAAAAAAACTCCGTATTTTTAAATCTCAAAAATCCTTTAACTGATTTTAATAAAATCTGGCACACTTATTAAATATATGTAATAAAAGGCTTGTAAAGCCCAGCTAGATTAAGACAATTGGATCCAGTGACAATTCAGTATAGGCACTACAGCAAATATTATTAAGAAAAAAAGTACGATACTGACTTTTTATAAAGTTTTTATATTTTTTCTAGATTGAGCAATAAAAGATGCAACTTTTTAGTCTTTTGTATTTTCTACGTATCTCGCTTCGTTTTCGAAAAAAAAATTAAGCCACTTTAAGTCATTTTAAAAAGTACCTATGATCAGCATAAAATTCAAAATCAACAATTTTGACCTTAGTAAATAGGAAAAATGAAAATGTTTAATAAAAACACGACTTTAACGCTCTGTATCTTTAAAATGAAGGAAGTACGGTACGTTTATAAAACTTAAGAAACATAAGAACTCGCCTTTTAAGCTTTGTACCGTAGTTAGAAAACACCCCGTATATATACAGACTATCCACAAATGGGGTATCCAAGAAGAGAAATGGTTAAAAATTTCCATTTTTTGAGAAAAATTAATATTGATAAAAAGTTTTGTTTGTAAAACAAAGAGAAAATGTTGATTTTATATACAGGGTTTGCTTAAAAATAAAAAAACAAAGGTATTTTGCTCTTGAAGAAAAGTAATGTTTTTTTTTTTTAAGTTTTTGAGCACCCTGTTTACAAAATTAACATTTGCTCTTCGTAAATCGTGTTTTTTACAAGAAAAATTTATCAGTTATAACTTTTTCCGAAAAATGAAATTTTTAAAACCATAGTACCTCTTGTACACACCATTCGTCTCACCATCCGTGGACAGACTATGACTTTGTTGGTCTCGTAAGTTTATTTCATAATAAGACTAAAACCTTAAATAATATTCGTCAAACATTTTTAGGAAGTTGGGATAGAATAAATACAGTTACTTAAGAAAATCTCTTATTTGGCCATGGAACACTATTTAAAATATAATATTCCATACATAACTTGGTTTTGTTGATTTTGTCAAAAACTGCGGTTTGCAGATCACCTCCTCATATGCTCTAATCTTTTGAATACAGAGTGCTAAAGTTAAAAAATATTTTTTCTATGATGCCACTGAAGAAAAAACGAATATTTTAAATTTATCAAACAGCCTCTATGCATTAGTATATATTTTATGATGAACAAACATTTTTGGATTTCGTTTAGTGGCGTTTAACGTCACGGCTTTTTATCATAACAAAATTATCTTCTTAATTTTTATCTTCTTTTATGGCTTGGCTTTATAATATGGTAATTCATTGACGATGCCTGCTTTAAAGGCACTTTTTAATTTTATTTAAAAAAACCTAGGAACTCGCTCCTTAAAAATCTTTTTCTTCTAGGATACGTTTAAAGTATTACTGATTTTATTTTAGATGGTTCTCAAGAATTAACACCAGGAATTTTACCAATGTTTCACATCTATGGATTTACAGTAACAACTCTTGCTGTAACGATAAACGGTGGAAGAGTACTTACCATACCCAGATTTGTACCAGATACATTTATTGACGTTTTAAAGAATTACGACATTACTTTAATTTTTGCTGCACCTCCGTTGGGTAAGAAATTATTTTTTCAAGGGTTAAAAATTTAAAAAATAAAAAAATTTAATATATTTATTCTATGATAAAACTTTAAAAAACTTTTTACTAACTACTTAAGTATATAACTCAACAGAATTTATTGTAGGCCTTTTGCACATATATTTGTTTATTAGCTTATTATACTTTTTGTACTCACATAACACTTCCGATAAAAAAAAATTACACAAAAACTAACACCAAAGAATATGATAGTTAACGCAATAGAATAACGGGCACGTGTAAAGAAATCGGCGCCGAAAATCGAAGCCCTCTCTTAAGCCCGCTTATACACACTCCAAAGCTATCCATATAAGCGCGTAGTAATAAATCGTTCGTAATTTGGCCATTTGAACTGGATTTCTATTGCGGTGGCTATAATGTTCTTTGCTAATACAAAAATATTAATTATTTTTCAAAAAATTAGTAATATTTGTTCGCTAATTTCTAATTTTCTAAAAATTTAAATCTACATTGCTTGTCTAAATTCAGGACCCCCCTAACTTCTGATTTTTTTGGTATTTTTTCATAAAAGTTTAAGGACCTTAGTAAGACAACATAAACCAATTTTAAGACAGGAAATTACTGATATAAATGTCAAACTAGCAGCTGGGCGCCATTTTGAAAAGAAAAATTAAATGGAAAGGGTGGTTTTGTGGCACATTATTTTAAAGGTCCTGACAAGTACTTTATAACCCCAGAATATAAATTTAATACCCTTACCTGCTACAAAATGGCGGTACTTTAAAATTACCTGAATACCTTATTTAGATAGCCGAATTTTCGAATCTAATAAAGTTAGATACACACAATGTGGTATTTCCTTAAAGTTCTTTTAAAGATTTATTTAATGGTAATATTGGTGATACTATACAGGGTAGGACAAAAAGTATAGATTTTTAAATGACGCACCCTGTATATTAGATTACCATTAAAAAGATATCTAAAAGACCTTTAAGAAAATATATATCTAACTTTATTAGTTTTGGAGATATGGCCATCCAAATTAGGTATTAAGGTAATTTTTAAAGTACCGCCATTTTTTTGGTGGTAGGGGTATTTACTTTATACTTTGGGGTTATAAAAAACTCATCAGGAGCTTTAAAATGATGTACCACAAGCCTCTTCCTTTTATTTAATTTTTCTTCATAAAATGTAGCCCAGCTGTCATTTTGACATTTATATCTGTCATTACTTGTCTAAAAGTTGGTTTATGTTGTCTTACTAAAGTTCTCAAATTTTCATGAAAAATTACCAAACAATTCAAATGATAGAAAAGGGGTCCTGACTTTAGACAAGCACTGTATACAATTATACATATATTTTTTTGTCAATCACTACTGCCAATAAATCTCAGATAAGTGCGGAGTGAATAGAATAGCAAGCAGAGTTAATCCGGATATTAAAATATTTTGGATTTGTATTATTTTATGTCGTGTTTATTTAAAAAGTAGAATAATTATCCTTTGTTTATTTTTGTTTGACAAAAAGACCTAAACAGATACTCAGTAACCAGGGTTACAAGAAAAAAAATGTATTCCATTAGTTCAAAAACGTGGTAATCATGGACTTACCATCAGGCGCTTTTCTTGGACGAAAATAAACACATTTTAAAGCTTTATGCTATTTTCTGTGTTATTATTATTATTGTTATTATTATTATTCGCTAAAAGATCCAACACGACGTATCCCATGGCTCCGACCCCATAGGGCGGGGCGTCGTGAGGAGGCCATCCATATCGAAGACCACTCCTCGCGTTCGCTCGGTCAGTGATCCTCGGCCAAATTCATTTGCCTCAGCAGATGAAGGGATCCAAGGACAACAGATTTCTGCATCTTTATCACCAGTTGTTCGGGTGTATTCTGACATGCTGGAATATACCTCAACTCCATTAATACGTTATCCTTCATGCCTCCTTAAACGCCAATTATCAGGACAACCAATCGCACGGTATACTCTGGATAAAGCCAAGTTCGCCAAGAAGATCTTGATATTTGCCTAGTTTCTTCCGTTCTTTTATATCAATGTTAGTTTCCGCAGGTG